>JAPYZJ010000948.1:0-33281 GCA_030522765.1 Ophioninae sp. B BG-2022a
GTGAATTACCACGTGGCAAACCTTCCTCTTCAAAATGACGTTTTTTGTTTTTGTTTAAGACTTGCAGATCCGGAGATTATCTGTCCGCCATGGGAACATGTTTTTTTTGCAGCCTCAACTTTGGCGCCCTCTACGAACTTTTTAGAAAATGCTGGACAAAATAAAAAACAATTTTCCAACTCTATACGGTTTACCCGATGTTCTGGATAAAAATTTATTGTCAAATCTAGCATAGAAGCGGAGAAAAAAATTTCCGAAAATTCTTCACGTTTTTATCTTTCTAGACTAGACACCTACCTTAAGGGCTTAGGCTATTGTTGACGATCCGAAAATCAAGGTTATCGAATCAATGTTGATTTTGCAGAAAAAAGATGAAAAATTGAACTATAGTTTGTTTACTTATTTTTATGTACAGTAATAAAGTTGTTCATCGAATTTCATGTTTAAATATGAAGAGATCAAGTTTTGAACAATCTCGTGAAAGATCTTTAAACATAAGAGGCTTAGCGGTATATTTGATTTTACCCGACCTGATCTTTTATTCAAAAAAAAATGGCTAAAAGTTAATCAAGTTCTCTTTTATCGTTATGCAATCGTCAAAAAAAAAGAATGAATACGTTTTCGATGCTTGGAAAGTTACAGATATGATCATTGTTAATAACTAATGAAAAAACATATTAAGAAGTGGAATCCAAACAAATTTTCCCTGTAGACTAATTCTACGAAACGAATACTTTTCGAACATTCTCAGCCGCGATGGATGCAGCTGAAAATAAGTTCCGGAAGGTTCACCTCGGTAGGGAATATCCGTTTTCCAAATAACTTGATTACAACTGTCGTTGTTTTAATTCGATTAAGCAAGTGACATTCCTGGTTTGTGACAAGATCGTCATGGCGAAAATACGTGCGGAGAAAAACACCCGTAGCATTCACAGAAGATGAAGAAATTTTAGTTACCTTCTCAACCGGTAAAGCTGACAAGGTCGTACGAAGGTCACTTAACTTACTTAATGACAAAAAGAGCAAATATGCATATGAAAGAAACTTTGGTTTTTTGTTTTTTGAAGGTCAATTTTTGTTTCTCGAAGGTCATTCGAGTAGCGAAACTGGAAAGGTAAAAATTATTTCAATAATAGTTTTCAATTCGTTTGTCTGTGTTCGTCTTTGGATAAGTACATCATGTTTATGTGTTATTCCTTGCGCGTCGATGAGGGCATAGTCCACACCGATCACCACTTGACTGTGGTGTTTCTTTTGATACCCAAACACCACTCCAACAGTCTCAATATCGACCTATCGATAAGATCGAGTGCGAACTCGATAGCGATAAGAACGAGTGGATTTTGTATTCTCCGTAAACAAATGGAGGAGGTTGTTTACGTAGAAACCTCGAAATTGCGGCTGGTGCACTCCAGACGCCTGCGGTTTCGCAAAGTTGTTCAATGTGTCAATAAAGACCGTAAATAATAAGTCACGGAAATTAGGTCAGCACATATCGACGATGCGACTAGTGTGCAGTCATGCTGTTGGCTATTTACTGCAAAAACAATCTTGAAGTAAAGCTTTAGGAGGATGTGAGAGAATAAATCACAGGATCATAGAAAAACCTAGAAAAGTTCCGGAGACTCAGGTCTCGAACGATCTACCAATTTGGAAACGCGGATTAATCCATTGGTCGTTAAGCAACAGGGATTAAAAAAAGAATACTATAATATTTCCCAAAATGTACAAATTTTCACAACTAAGAGCAGGATAATGTCCACAAGGGCAGCATAAAAGAGATTTCCAGAGTAAAAGAAAGAAAGATTTATTTTTCATTGCAAATAAATCGATGAATTACGCAACTGCAATTAAAAATTCAAATCAAAATCGCAAATTAAGAAAACAATCCTTTTTCTCAAAAATGTACCTACACATCTTCAGAAAGAAGAGTAAGATAATGTTTACAAGGGCTGCATAGAGGGGATTTTCAAAGTAAAAAAAGAAGGATTTATTTTTTCATTGCGTATTAATGTATTGTTCATTAAGGAACAGTTATTAAAAAAAGAACGATACAATTTTGACAAAAATGTGCGAAAACATGCGAACTTTCTTAAACAGCCCTAAAATTATCGACCACACCTTCATTCACATCGAGGTCTTAGCAATAGCTATTTATTCCAGAACAATGCTAATTTTTTTCTACTGGTTTGCCTGTCCAGCAAGAAAAAATTCCAATTGAGTTGTTACTTATCTAAACTGCGCCTTACATCAAAACCTTACCGATCCTGATGAACGTTAAATAAAAGGACCCAGTCAACTTGAAATTTCAATCGGCAAGCGATCAGAAGTCTTCGTTGTTACATCTCTCAAAGTCTACATTGATTAGTTCTTTTTTTTATCAAACTCGATTCAACAATGCAAAAATATCATGTTGAGGCACGACGAATGGATTTTCGATGAACTCTATCACGAGAAATGGTGGCCATGTCTTCCATTTGCGAAGTAGCCACAAATTTCGAATCAACGAAATGTAAGGTACCTTGAATAGATATCAGGTCGACGACCGATCGTCGTTAAAATATTGCATGCCCTAGATGACAATCTCTGCGTGTCTTCGATTGCCAAGTATTTTCTGGCAATGCTTCCAAAGTAGTCTAGACTCGTGTCTGTCTCAACAAATAATCCATTGGATTGTCCCTGCCTCGTACCACCGGTTGATCGTCCTTGTGTTCCAACTTGAAAACATTTACAATTTCACAACGATCGATCTTCAACAGGTCGGCAAACATCGAATACGAAATTGGATGTGTCTGCTGTTGGATCACGATGGCCATACACGTGACCCCTACCGTCGTCGACTCGTCGGAGACGCTTCAATATTTTATAAGTCACATCCACACTTGTCTAAAGTTAGCACGATCAAGCTGCATCGTGTTCATGACAATTGAATCATTTAACAGAAATACTAATTATAGCACAGAAATGCAAATGGATATTCGAGAATTTGCGTTTAACTTTGGCTCGTCTTTCCAGGTTTATTCGAGAAAACCTTCCGATGAAACAGACCTTCCCCATGTCCCTTTACAATCCAACCCATCCTACACAAATCTCGAACATTTTTTTACACTTCAAGGATTTCTGACTGAAGCAATGTCGTTTATGGAAAATGTAAAACTCACGTTTGGAAATGGTAGACTTTTCCAAACGTGAATTCTACTGTTCTACTGTACTTTTCGCTCGAGCGAAGGCATCTATCGTTTATCAAGTGGAAACAAAAGTATTCGAGAATTACGTTCGTTATAACTACTTTCAAAGGAGCTGTAAACCCAACGGAAGTTAAATCGGATTATTATTCCAGGAATAATAACTTTATATTTACAATTTGTACGTTTATATTGGGACCTTGAATAAGTTCTTGCTGTTTTCAAGATTATATTAGTATCGCTGCGAGTTTGTAGTTGAAGATGTTTTATAAAGTAGTACTACAAGACATTTTGAAATTCAGTCGGCATCATTCCACTGAAGTGGAGTTAATTTTTTTTAGTCTTAAACGTGTCTAATTTAAAACCAAAAAATGAGTATTCGAGAGGTATTTTGTTGCGCTACTTTATGAAAGATAAATCTCAGCTGAAACACACAGAATTCTTGATGAGATTTACGGCGACCATGCTTCTTCAGAAGCAACCTGCAGTAATTAGTTTAGATGCTTAAAAATAATGATTTTAATTTTGAAGACCCAGAATGCTTTGGCGCACCAAAAAAGTTTGGAGTCGAAGAATAGGAGGTGTTACTTCGCAAAGATTCGTGTCAAATGCTAGTTGAGCTTTTAGAATCATCAGGAGTCGGCCACGCAACAGTTGCGAAATATTTAACGAAATTTTCATGAAAAAACAGCGAGAACTTATTCAACACCTCAATATATTTTTCCATTTGATTATGCATAATTGAATCCTCAGTGTAGGGTTTTCGATGATTCCTTCCGCACGAGTAAATGCGATTAGCGTATAGGCGATTCGTTTCGACGCATGACCATAATCCTGCAAGTGCACACACAATGGATCGGATACTACTTGGGAGCGTGGAGCATCGTTACCTAGGGTTACGAATACCCTGGAGAGCACTGATCCATGATGTTCAGCACAAATCAGAACGTGACGGATATCATGATGTATCGGTAAATTTGGGCGATACCCCGAGCAATCTGGTTGTCAATCAGGAATCCTGATCAATATGGCTGAGCTTGCGATACTGTCAATGATTAAATCTCAACTGAGCTTCCCTTGTTTTCCGGTTGAGATTATAACGATAAGTGAATTAGGAAAACGGGATACTGGGACAAACAATAATAGCTGAAGCCTGTTTTGTTATGGTATTAATCGATGGCCATTAAAAAAACGCCAAAATTCTTGAATATTTGAGAAATTATAGTTCTTCATAGGATAATAATACATTAATTATTTTAGGAGTTTTCACTAAATGAGTCATTAGTTATAAACATGTGAATTGAACACGGTCGCTTAGAGGGACAAAATGTCTGCAAAGTTAATGGGAGTTAAACGAATAAAACAAAATAACTGCGAATTTTGAAAATATTTTATTATCAAGAATGAGGATCGATCGATCAATTAACCTAAGTTGCAAATAGGTAAACTGCGTTGTCACAATTGGTAGTCTATTTATGAAATAGTGAAAGATTTATTCCGACGATGAATTAATCAACAATTATTGGAAATACACAAAATAAATTAGTTTTTGAAAATCATTCATGATAGTAAGATGATCAAAACGTATTATTTTAATTAAAAAATTCAGACCTTTTTAGGTGTAAATTTTTTCAAAAATTTTTGTAAAGTTTCACACTTTAAGATTTCAAAACTTTAGTCAATCGCATGCCAATATCGTCAAATTCGAGTTCAATCATTACTGAAAGTGGAAAATTAACATTTTTCAGTATCAGTGTTTTCTTAAATTAGGTA
This sequence comes from Ophioninae sp. B BG-2022a, assembly GCA_030522765.1. Taxonomy (NCBI): domain Eukaryota; kingdom Metazoa; phylum Arthropoda; class Insecta; order Hymenoptera; family Ichneumonidae; species Ophioninae sp. B BG-2022a. The sequence goes on from JAPYZJ010000948.1 coordinate 4,959, forward strand.
CTTGTAATGCTAAATATTTACGACTTGATTCAAACATGTAAAACTACAATTCCTCCATTTTGGGTTAACTCAAGCCCGAACCCACCTCAACTCAACCCAAACAAATGCCCAACGATCCATCCAATAATTTTCGAAGTCTCGTTCGATTCTATCACGATTATCGGTTGGACCAGTAATTGATAGTTGGCTTGCCCGTTTCACCCTTTCTTGTTTTCCTCCTTTCCGGTTTCTGTATCCCTTACAAACGACGAGAAAAACAAAGTGACAAGTAGGAAAAATCTGGCTATTCTTTCTGCTCTCTTTCTTCATGGCTAATAACTCTCTGAAGAACCGAGAGAGGATTGTTCTCGGCCATATTTTGCCACGGGCATTCCTCGCGCCACATTCAACCAGCGTCCGCCTGCCTTGTTTTATTTTGGCCTAATCCAAGTGTACCACGCTCCCTTTCGGTTTTTCTCATGCCCTGCTGCCTCTTCTGCAACCCTGTTGCATAACCAGCCATCGTGTCGTGAAAAATGGATACGTAAATATAGATTCGTATTGTTCAGTCCTCCATGCTGCAACCTCTACCTGTAATTACTGTAAACATTATTTCTAATGGAAATTCTTCAGGACGTATTCCTATTCAGATTCATATATGACCCCACGTAGCTGTTTAGATGTCTTCCTCGATCTATTTCGGATAACCAATGCAGAACTTTTTCAAACGGACTTAGGATGGTTCGAAACGGGGACGTCAAAAAGCTGGAGTATTCTGGTCATTTGCTGGTCCAGGTGCCATTTTTTATCCATTTCGAACGGCCAATACAGATATGTTGGTAAAGCTCAATTGTCAAATGGAAATCAGACCCAGACATAGACGAAAAAAGCTGCAGCTGAAGCGAAACAAAAAATGTTTGTTTTTCATTGCGAATTAATCCATTAATATTAAGCATTTGGACATGGAAAAAGAAAACAATACTTTTTCTTAAAAATTTAGCAGAATAATTTTTACAAGGGCTGCATAAAGAGGGTTTCCAAAGTAAAAGATGGAAAGGTTTATTTTTTCATTGCGAATTAATGCATTGTTCACTAAGCGACAGTTATTAAAAAAAAAACGATAACATTTTCACAAAAATGCAAAAACATGCATTTTTATCGTCCGAGATTTATCGACCAAACCTGCATTCATATCTAAGTCTTCCAATAGCTTATTACTCTTAAAAAATATGGCAAATGAGTTATTGCCCAACTAGGCTTCACCTTGCATAGAAACCTTACCGATTCTTATGATCTTCTAATATATGAGTACTGAGGAAACTTAGTAGACTTAGATTTACAAAAGTGCAAAAACATATTTTTTGAACAACCCGAGATTTATCGTAAATAGTAATTTGAAAAATACAACATAATTTGTATTTTTTCTCACTCTTGTATTTTTCCCACTCTGCTAATTTGTTTACACCAAGAGCAAACGTTGTGTTTTTGAGAGGGCTCGCTATAATTTTTCAATTTTTTTTAGATTTTTAAATCGAAGTGACACAAAAAAATGCAAGCGAGGAGTTTTCAACATATTTCTGTCAACACCTTTGCATCGACGTATTTCTGTCAACGGTAAACAGAAAAAAAGTGACTTATCATACAAAAGGTTGTTGCATTGAAAAAAAAATGTTTTTGCGCGACACGACAAGCTGCAAAAAAAGTTGTCCTTGCACTTTCGATCCCATGCATTGCTAAGCGGCAACCGCCTCGTGCTATCGATTGTCCCATTTCACCGATGTCGCCACCGTCGTGAAAACCTCTGTTCCCTCCACCCTTCCGAGGGCTTCGAATAAAATTGTCCTACGATTGTCAGGAACGCCACCGCATATGATTCGTCAGGATTTCTGTATAATAAATTGAATTCCCCGGCGAACTTAGTGTTTCTTGAACGACAAACCAGAAGAACGTTTACCAGCGCAACTTCCGGTCGGGTTCAGAAATGTTCTTCGATTATTTTTTCTTCCCCGCAACCGCAACGATTTCTCAACGGAAATGGTTGCATTTATTCGTATCCACATAAACAAAGTTGTAAATCGTAAATTTAATTAAAAATTTTGTATAATTCAAGCGATTGTAATCAACTTTTTTATAACGGATCTTTAAAGGCAAAAGGCTCAAATATGTATTTCAATAAAGAACAAAAAGTGTCAGATTTTTATTTCGTTTCTTTTTCCTGGAAATTCGACATCACTGTTGTTAAATTGACTTGCGCTGCTGAGCGAGATAACAATTTTACCGAGTTTCCGGCGGCAGTTAAAACTCGGAAAAATATAGTCGATGCCAGGAATTTTTCATAGTTTCCTTATACCCCAGTGCAGTTCCAATGCCGTAGTATTGGTGAAAAGGGCTGGCCGTGAACGACAATATACAAGAAACCTTTTATGGGACGAAATCGTAAATTGGTAAGCGAATCGCAAATTACAAAAAAAAAGAGAAGAAATTAAATTCTAAAAAAATGAATAATAAATATAGAATATATCATGAAAATGCATATCGAATATAATTATAACTAATTTTCACTAATATATACACTACAAACGTATTTATTTTTACATTGTTTCTATTATTATCTTATTTTTTTATCTTATGATATAAGATCAATTAAGATCTATTAAGAATTTAAAGTATATAGTAATTAACGCATGATAAGTACAACACCCCAATTTAGACAGACAACAATTATTTTTCACCGTGAAATTGTTGATTCCATTATGATTAGAGATATTACGTCGGGAGAGATTTCTTCTATTGATTCATTTTGTGTTTTTGCGTTCACATGTCCAGGTATCTATCTATTAGGGAAGACCTGGTCAGAATATTATTACCTCATTGGGACTTGTTTTCTCTACCTCTCATCATATGCGAGGACACCCACATATATATGCAAACACCCATGCATAACTTTAAAAATCCCCCTCATCGCCATCTTCAATATCAACGTAGGAATTTCGAAAATATCTTAAAATTTCTATAACATGGTTTGTGGTAAAACTAAAAAAATTCACATGAAAATTAGGCTAGTGGATTATCATGTATTATGCATAATTACCAAATATATTATTATAGCTATAAAGTATATAAAAATATTACGTTATTGATATATCTATAAAATATAACTTATCTTATGAGATGAATAATTATTGTCTTATTTCATGAAACATTAGATAAAAATCAATTTTCAAAATCAACCACGAGAGCACCATCCATTATCACGTTCTTCCTAAAATGGACATAAAAATTAGTTAGCCCAGTAACCAGAAAAATATAACATTCTGAGATTCGAATATCCAAAGTAGTTTTCCACTGAAGTGGAAGCAGGACCGCGAGGAACCAGAAACTAATCAATCTCGACACTTTGACACGTGTAGTGACGGGAGGCTTTCTCAAGGGTACGGGAATAGCGAGACCTCTTGCAAATTAGGGCTAAATTATGGATTGCATTGAAGCACGATAACCATCGTACAGACTGAGATTGGGAGATTGCAAGACAAACGAAGAAACGTCAGTTATTCTATGACTGATGATGACGAACGCAGATGGTAATAATTTACCCGTGCCCTTCTGCATTGCTTATTCCAAGCCTGTTATTGTTGCACCGTTGCCAAGTGTGTTCAAAGATCGATCTTCAGTTTATCAAATCAAAAACTGGTGGAATACGATGATATTCGTGGCACGAAGTTACCGTTCGAAAAATACTTGAGAAAAAAATCAATTTTTTAGTATAAGGTCATGGACGGTTTCTTATGACACTTCTGAAAGATTCGTGTTAAAATGGTCGCGCAAATTGATTCGACTTGTGATTTTTACCGGTCAAAATTTTGCTTTTTAATTGTTGGGGAATCGAAAAAGGGCTGGATGGGGAATTGTTCTCTAAAAAAAGGCAGCGTAGTAAGTAAGTGTCTCAAAGAACACCAAATTATTTTAGGCAAAAAAAATTTCCTCTTCCAGACCTTTTTCCATTCTCCAACGTTGACAAGGCAATATTTCGTCCAGTCGAAACCGTAGGTGGCAAGAGAAAGTTCTTTTTTGTTAATTTTTGGGTTTTTCGATTCATGAGACTTCTAATCGTATACTTAGACATGTAAATAAATATTTTCATTGCCTGACTGGTGAGAACGTAAAGTATGAAAAAAGCATTTTGTACGAAAATATAATTGTTCAAAAATGAACAAGAAATTCTTCCAACAATTCCCAAACAATTAGAAAGTGACATTTCGTCAGGTTAAAATCGACTCAGAAGGCAAGATAAACGAGAAATCCACAAAGTTCCAATGGAGGGCACTGGAATTGCCATTTCACAAGTGAGTCTTATCAGGCACGTACATATTTGTGAATCGATCTTTACGAGCTAATAATTGTCTCCTAACGATTTTCACTCGGTGCGAGAAACTCGGGAGTCGTGAAGAAAAAAGTACGATGCAGAAAAAGTGGATGATGTAAGTCGATGGAAATGAATATATAAAGCTAGATTCACAGCCAGTAATCGACGATGCCTCACAAATTTGCAATGCACCATTGAATCTCGAGTGTGTGAATGGCCCTTTGAAACATTTCTCGTCCTCCTCACATTCCTTTTTTCGCTTCACAAAGTCTCGATACACGATACACGTATACGTCTACGTATATGTATTTGAACATTTATTACCATGAACGTACGAATGGAAAATACCTGAAAAGTTACTCAATCTCGTACCAGATGGCTCCAGTTTCTCGTACGCATTCAGAATGCATGCTTATGGTTTTTCACAACAGGCTCTTGTTACCATTCTTCCTGGTAGTTCCTTTTCAAAAAAAAAAATGAACGCTTAAAAAAAACCGGATTCTTTATTCACTTCGCAATGGAATTCTCCTTGTATCGCAAAATCATTTACCTTGCGTTACCCTCCCGGGTTATTTTTCTCTCTCAGCGTCAGTCCCTCGTTCTACCAGTTTTCTCGCCCTTTGTCCATTTTCCTCCAGGCTCCAGGTTCCTTTCCTTACGCGGAAATATTTTCATTGTTCGAGCACTAGAGATCGCCCCGAACAAAAAGTTTTACATTGACAAAAAAAAAATTGCCAACTAGCAAAGTTTTACATTATTTCATTTTCTTTTTCAAAGCTGTCGTTCTCTCTCTCTCTCTCTCTCTCTCTGGTTCTTTTATTGTGGAAGCAGCTTCATGAGAAAAACGAAATAATGATTACGCAATATACGAGTTTCCAGTTTGCTGGATTCTTTTTTTCTTGCAAATATGATACCCATTGAACAGCCGAGCCGGAATCGAGGCTGGTGTCACATTCCTTGTCTTCTTTGGTGATGTGTAACCTTTGAGGAGTAATTGGATACTGGTAGTTTCTATAGCCAACTAATAGGGTATAATTCCACTAATGACGCTTCGCCTAGACAATTTGCACTAAAAATTATCTTGTAACTCAGGGACTCGCGTTATTCATTTTTGTAGTAAGTAGCCTTTATGTTTTATAGACGGGAACAATTTTCAAAATCTTAATTAAAGGTTTGCAATTCAACGATCGGTTTTAATTCACTAAAATTATTTGAAAGCGAGCCAACTGTCGAATTCGACCTTAACACAAATTATATCGTTTATAGTATCATTAGGGCTTTGAAACGGAAGGTGGTTCCAATTATATTGCTTCTTCCAGTACCACCATAGAAACCATTGATGACACCGATTATGGCAATTTCTTGATTAAATTTCGATCAATCAACATTTTTATTATGTTTTCTTTATCATTTGAGCAAAATTAACATTTGAAGTTTAACTAACAGTTTCTTCGTGCTGATAATAAATGCACATTCAATTTGTAATTCTTACACCACACGTCGAACTTTTCTATTCAATCTAAACGGCCCGAAAAGATTAACGAGTTTTTTCAAGTCTTCACAGCAGATTTAGATCCATCGAAAATATCTTTCCCCTATTCTGCAAATTTATTTGACAAATTTATTCTCCGAAAACAGAAGAGAGCATTCGGTTGAAGAATGTTTAACTAGAAAACCCTTACAATATTACAAAAAATCAGGAAACGAAAGAAAAATAAATGCTCGTTCATTTCGACGAATCAGTATTGTGTTTATGTCAAATCTGAATATCTTCACATTAATTCTCATTAGCTTCAATCCAAAGCCGATCGATGCACTATCGATGCGCAAAAAATGTGAAATTTCGAATTAATATTTTACGAAGAAGAAACAATTATGAGGCGAAAGTAATGTTTTCGGAAAACGAAATTTTCCGAGCCAGGAGACGAAGCTTTCGTAGACTCTATTTTACGTATTAAAGAACCGTCATATATATATATATATATATTTCATTTTGACATTGTCCTTTTCTTCTGTTCCCATCTTTTCTTCAACGCCTTATGTATATTCCATTTCTCCGTCTTTTGGTCTCCCTCGCCTTTCCTTCTCGGCTTCTTTTTTCTGTGTGCCCGAGATAAGAGGAAACGTTCCATTTCTAGTATAATTTCCGTCCGACACGATCTGATGGGTCGGCCTGTTACTTACGGTGGATAATTACTGAATTTTCACGAACCTCACAGATACTGAATTTTATTTCGGAAAGCCTCTCATTTCATCCGGTTGGAGGGTGAGGACTTTTTTCGAGATCCATATTTTGTTGGGCTTTTATCTCACGCGTTGCACCAGCAGACGTAGGGAAATATATGAAGCAACGTAAAACGTTCGTGTTCCATCAGCTGTCGTGGTGCACAACTTTGGAGAGTTGTTCGAGAACATTTTTTTCATAACCTGGTGAATTTCGTTTTAAATTGCATTGTAAATAAACGATTTTTGTTCACATATACATTTACTGAACGGTATAAATAATTGGAGGTAAAATAATGATGATCAGATGAAAACATTGATGACAAACGATATCGCAATTTATCGGATATGCAATCAACTGATAACAGATTTATCGCATAATTGGTGAGATTGCAAAGATGATTATTGTGGGGTTAGGTTAATTACCGTGGCGAGCTGAAAATCAAGCTTTGGAAAAGTTTGAAAAATGTAATTCTTAATTAGTCAAATATGTATTCTTTATGTTATGTAATTGATTTATATATTTTTAATTAATCAAATATGTCGGATTTGTCTGTGTTTTTCGATTTTTCGCATGTAAATGCCATTATCTTTGTTAATAACAAAAAAAAAGTGTATGCATTATTATAACACTGAATAAGTGGATAAGTGCAATTTCGTCGCTGCGTTCATAATTGTCATGAAAGCCCCTGGCTAAAAACTTGAAAATTTTGATTAATCCTAATTATTTTCCTAATTTTCGTCATTTTCGTCATTGATAGTAATTAATTCCTAATGATCCCTGAAAAATCGTTGGGATTAATTTTGGACATTTTAAGGTTAAAATAACCTTTGTTGAACTTTCGTTTATTACAGACGAACGATCCAATATTTTTTTTGCAGGTGGTTCTTCAAATATCAAAACGAGGTCGAAACGAAACGTCTAGGGAGCAGTCTAAATGAGTTTGAATTAAGAAAAGTCCGTTATCCGATAAAGACAAAACACGAAAGAAAAAAAAACTCCGTCACGAATTGAATCGACGTGAGGAAAAGGGGGGAAACAACAGCGAATGTTTGCAGTGGGATATCACCAGGAAATTGTTTCGACTCGACGGCGCGCCAGGAAAGTCGAAACAATAAGAATAAGAGTCCGCGATGAATGTAACGACCGCGAAATATCCGAAGGAAAAGACGAGGGAGTGAAGAAATAACGAGTTAAAAAAATAACCAATAAGAAAAGGCAATGTGAGAGAACTTTCATACTCTCTGAGCTTGTCGTACCGGAAATACGAAAGACAGATACGGATGAAAGGAATATCAAGGAAACAGAGAAGTGGAATAACTATTCGAATAACTGTAAAACGATATTGTAAGGAAACGAGGATTATTACGAAAAGATACGACGAGCCAACAATAACTCGTATTCTACAAGGATTAATGCGAAATAATGGTCGATCTCGCGGGTGTCGATGGTTCGAGCCGTGCAAACAACACGCAAATTCTATGCAGTCTTCGATATCAACAATTCACCGTACCTGAAGGCGGTAAGAACTGTTTTCCTCATGTGCAATGTTTTCTGTTGTTTCACGAATTTTTTACGTTTCTCACTACGTTTCGTTCGTAAATATAGTACATTACACTTCTATTTGTTTTCATTGATACATCATATTTGATGTAACCTTTGAAAAAACGTATAACTGAATTTTCACTTTGCATCTATTATTCATATCTGGGCTTTTTTGATTTTCGTTATTCGTTTTTATTTGTGTTTAGTATATATTTTTGTATACCTTCACAATTATTTTTATTTATTTATTATTGTTTATATTATTATTATTATTACTATTATTATTATTATTAGATGAGTAATCGAATGAATCGTATATATAATATTTTTTATGTTCAATATTTATTATATGTTGATTTTTATTTGCATAGGACCTTTGTACAACTCTGAAGCTTTTTATCTACTGATTATTTTTATGCCACTTCCAGCATTCGGACTTTTTCACTGACAAAAATGTTATCTCGACATCGTGAAGCTTTCCGTATAATTAACTGAACGAAATTTAAAGAGAATTCTAATTTCATCATACAAAGCCAATTTGGCAAGCCCAGCCAAGCCAAAAGCCAAAACATGTAGATTGAAAAAATACCATTAAAAAGTGCTAATTAATAAAAATGGCGTTAACAAATAAATATATTGGTACACGTTATGAATTACGTACATTAATAAAAGACAACTGGTTTTTTATTTAAAAAAAAAGACCTTTCGAGAAAATATTTTTCAAAAATTTGGGAAAAGTTCTATTCAAATATAATTTATTTTAAAAATAGCTCATTAACAAAAACATCAAAGAAAAATGCCATTAAAATATTACGGATAAAAAAAAGTGACTGACTGCCAAAAATGCTACTTAATGTATACCAATTTTTGTTATTTAATCTATTCGTTTTTGTTTGAAGACGAGAACGTGTTTTCTTATTTATTTTTGATTTACAGAAATCTGGTGTGGGTGGGCGTGGGATTCGATCCTCTGTTGGCCACCGGTCAAAGCTTCGACGACTGCCAAGCAGCGATGTCCACCGGAAAACGGGGTTGATCCTACCAGTCAGTGAGATTTACATTTTTCATTATACATTGAATAAGGGCGGGACGCTTCTATTTTTCAGGATCCCATGTGTGAGCACGCTCCATAAATTCATTAAAGTTTTGTGGAAATGTATTATCGAAGTTATCAAAAATGAATTAATTTTCATTTAAATGACTCATCTACAGAAAAAAAGCTATCAGGCACAAATCGGTCGACAATCTTTTGCGATTATATGATCTTGATAGCAAAAACAAAATTGACCCCTGAATGGTTTCATTATTCATTCGAATTCACAATTGAGTACTATAATATTCCAACTATAAATATGATTTCAATTTTCGAATTTTTACAACTAGAATTATGAAAATTCCGAATCCTTAATTTTCATGGCTGAGTTTCGCGTAAATTTTCCAATGATATATATTATCATTTTCCAATTATAATTATGATTCCAATTACGACATTTTGATCATTGGAATTGTGGAAATTGAATTCGTGAGATTCTCATGGTTAGAACGCAATTATGCAAACAGAGAATTGTTTTCGAAAATAATTCGGATAATTTGACATATATTTCGTTTATACTTATTAAGTGTGAATAATATGTCTTATTAATTAATATTTGAATACATTTTTCCCCCTTTCTCTCTCTCTCTCTCTCTCTCTCTCTCTCTCCGTCTCTCTCTACATACATTGGCAAAGGCTTAATCCCGCATCCTATTTTACATTTAAATGGGCTGGGCTAATTTTAATCGATTCGTAAATTAAGAGAACGTTACATCACGACCTACATGCTTGTGATCGAGGTCGTTCACCGATATGTGGCTGACCGAGGGTAGCAAAAAAAAAACTGCCCTCCAAGTTCGCGCCCTCAACCTGATTTTTTTGAGGTTACGGGCAATCTCCCAAAAATGGCTTCGAACTCTCATACCCTTCCTTCACGAATTACGTACAAGGTTTGTTTAAAAAATAAGGTGAGTTTTTATTTTTCTCGAAAAATATTTGCTTTTGTTTTTCTCGAAAAATATTTGTTTTTATTTTTCTCGAAAAATATTTGTTTTTATTTTTCTCGAAAAATATTTGTTTGTATTCATCAAATCTGGTGAATACTGTGGACTTCCTTCTTACTTTTTGTTAGCCAAAACAATGACGAACAATCAACAACGGGTGGGCAGGTGCATCATCGTTGTCAATATAAAAAAATCGCCAAAAATACAATATCAAAAAAGCACACCAAAATCCGCCAACCTTTTATATCTATAAAAAAAAAAACTAAACATGTAAATGGCTGAAAATGTCAATATAAGCTGGGGACATATGTACCAACATAACGAAAAAAAATCTCGAAAATCGAATGTACGTAGCCAGTGAAATTTGGCGGGCATTCTGAATTATTAAAGTCAACTTATTTTTTGAACAAACCTCGTATAACTTAGCCATTGGTATGCATATAAGCAATGGGATCCTCGGAGTTCATAAAGGAATTCGCTCGACACCTGTGATTATTGTCCCTTGCATAGAGAAATCACGTGTGACGCTTTCCGATGAGTAAACATGTGACCCAATCCAAAACATCCAATGACTGATAAATGTACTTAAATATCTTTGGACAAATGTTCAGATACGATGAAATTTGAATTTTCATTCGTAATTTTTATTTTTGGTCGAACTTTATCAAACATTATCAATTAAACACATCAATATTGGATTCGTCATTCCTAACTGATGACGAATCCAAAAAAATGTAGAACAAAATTTCTACTATACCCATATATCCATATCCATATATTTTGATTGAATAAACTTCCAGCCAGTTATTAATTATTAAAGTCGACCAATTAACAGAAGTACGCGACGAAAAGGAGTCACGTGAAGACTAGTGAGGTTCCTACCCTCGCATTGGCTAGAGGCGTCGCTAGGAGGGCTTGCTTTGATGGACTTCCCACCGGATATAACAGGTGGCACTTAACGAGGAACCTTATCAAAATGATTAAAGACAGAATAAAAATGCATAAAGCAAATTTTTGTGGGTCATGAAATTTACCAAGTAAAAGCCTACAATACGACTATTTTACAGTACGTTTGTCTTACGAGTTTTTAAATCAAATTCAATTTGTAAGGAATTACTAATTAATTTCAATCATTGAAAATAAAGCATTGTTTAATTTTTAAAAAATTATGAATTTTAAACTGTATTCACTTGTCACTTCATTAATTTTTTTGAGCAGTCAAGGAAGGTATTTTTAATTTGTATTACGTTTAATAACAGTATCCTATGTGTTAATAGTTTAATTTCAAAGTTACCAATTTTCCCGATGTTATATTTTTGGAGTTTCGAAAGCCAGTTCATTTTTAAATTTGAAAGTTTAAAACTAAAATTTTAACGAAATATTAATAAAAATTATATGAAATGTAAATAAAATTGAAAGTAAAACAGAAAAGAAAATTATGATAAAATGAAAAATAACATTTGAATAATATTGAATATAAAAATTGAATAATATTCTAAATAAAAGTTAAATAATATTAAAAATAAAATTAAAAATTTTCTACCAAGGATAAGTAAAGCTTAACACTTTGACTGCCACGGGGGTCACCAGTGACCGAAGCACCCATATGAAGTACGTTCCAGAAATTTAGCGTGGCAGTCAAAGGGTTAAAGGAAAGTGCAAAATAACGGGTGGTGGACCAATGCACGAGAAAATGTGCAAATCACGCTCTTATCCGTCCGTTACGATAGAGCTTAGAAACTATTATCGGTTTTGCGGATAACCTTAATGCTCGGAGCTATACAACTGCGAGGCGGATATTTCGTTGAGAATTTATGGTTTTGCATACGTGGGTGATTCCAGTTATTCTTTTTTTTCAGCAGTGGCTGAATAATAGTTGAAAGTGAAGAATTATTATTACGACGAATTTTAATAACAAAAGCAAAAGAATCACTAAAAAAAATTGTATTGGATTGAAACTGCAATGAATGCCATTGATTTAAAAAACCGAACTTTTTCGAAATTCAATTAACACGGAAATATTGAAATACCCTCTTTTTATAATCTAAACGAAAACCCTCAAAAACCGGCGGAAAATTGTTTTTTTCTTTCATTAAGCAAACATGCTTTTTTTATTAATTACGTAATTTTCGTTGCATGCAAATAGTTAATACTTTTTTCTTTCACGGTTGGGTCAATAGGAGCACCATGAATATTCACGATCTCGGTCATTTTTCCTTTTCTCGTTTTGGTTTTGTATTAATTCGTCCCGTTCATCAACGCAAACGAAATGGAATAAGGGTTGGAAAAAAAGGCTCGACGATGAAGATCCCTTTCGGTGCTGAGTAATTTCTTCCTATTCGAGAGTCATTCGTGACTCGTGAGCTAAGCCGAGTGTTTCTTATCATCCGTAGCAGAGGCAGGATGACCCCAGAAGTGCCGGTCGCCGAATACCTCGGGGCGTCTATGAATCTCAAAAAACCTGGACATTCATCGGCCTGCATGCAGTTTTTTGTATTCAAGGTTGCTTTTAGTATTTTGGTTTTTTTTCGCTGCAGCCTTCATCGTTGCAATGAAAATTCTTACCATTTCTCATTTTAATACATTTTTATTTACGAATTTTTCATTGCTATCACGAACTTATAATTCACTCTCGTTTACCGAATTTCTGTTCGTTTTGTTATCTCAATCATTTTTGTAATATTATTATTATTATATTTTCGTTATCGAATAGGCAAATTGTTATTAAAAAAACAATTCTTTGTTCAATGAAGTTAGAAACTCACTAACGTAAACACACTACTTAAAAATCTTTCTTTATATTACTTTTTATTACTTCGGAAGTTGAATTTTTTTAAATAAAATTATACAATATGGACATCAATGAAATGGGGAAATGAATCAGCAATAAATAAATAAAATAAACAAGAACAATCAACATTTACAAATAACTAAAATATAATGATGAATAAAAACTTAAAATCGATAAAAACTGAAATACAACTCCAATCTTAAAATTTTTTTTTTATATGAATAAAAGCCGAAATAAATAAAAAGAAAAATTGTAAAAAACGTTCTGAGAAAAAGATCTTAAAATAAATTTTAAAAATGTATGAAAGTTGACATAAAATGAAATAATTAAAAATAAAAAGTTGAAACAAAAATAAAAATAATTCTTTCAACTTTTATTCATTTTTTATTTATTTTAATATTTTATTTGTTATATAGATTAGGAGCTTAAAAAAGTAGTTTGCAATTTTCCAATTTTGTATACGAACGTAGCAGATCTTTAACGTGTTATCCCCTTTAGGACAGAAGCCATCTGCGCATCTTTCACATATACATAGAAATTTGCGAAATAAAAAAGAAAAATCCTCATTGCATTCCAACAATGCGGAACTTCCGCATCATCCCCTTTAGGAGGAGAGCTCTTCGGGCTCCTTCTCGACATTCATTTTCTCGTCACCCTCGTGCAAGAAAATCATCGCTCTGCTCGACTCGTCTCTGGTGCGCAAAGATTGCGCTTCTCATCGGCCTGTTGGTGCAATTATTTGAAAAAATGCCGTTCTTTTTTTTTATTTAGAGGTACTCAAGAGTTTTAATGGGGCGGGAAAAATGGAGGGTGACAAGAGAACGACAACAAAAGAAACGAAAAGATCGCACCTGTACGATAATTATCGATGCGAATTACGGGACCGCGAAAGTAGAAATGCAAATCGGAGGTTCTCGTTGACCTCGTGCAGTTAGAGAATTTAATGCGTGATCCGCGAACAATCGTGGAGGGGCGAGTGGTTCTCATTCAATCAAATTCCTACTGATCGCTTTTTATGGCACAGTTGATAACAAATTTATTGAGCGGATAAATATTAAACTGTTGAAAAGATTCTCACGACTTTTAATACGAGCCATCATGCTTCGAAAAATAAAAAATGTTTTTTTTTTAACGATCGAAATACAATGCCAAATAAAAATTTCGTAAAATATTAGCAAATAGTTTCTATTTTAAACAAAAAAAACCGTTTTTCTGTTTTTTGTTCAACTGAGTGGTCCCAACAATTTTTCAACCACTTTACTTATTTCTCGAAAATACTTTTTTTGAGTAGCAATGATTCTTGGATCGTCACAGTATTATCTGCGTTTAATTGTTATTAATATTGTCAAATTTGTAAGTATTCGCTGAACAGTATAAGATCCAACAAAAAAATATTTTTCTTGAAACTTTCGTATTGTTTTTATTTTTTGTAACCCGAGATTGAAAATGACCCAATTGTTTTCGAGTTCGTCTTTTGAGATACATCGTTTGTAAACGGTTGAAAAAAAAAATTTTCTTTCAAGCAAACCTCAAAAAATTATGTATTCATAAGTTTTCGATTTTTGTATCTTGAATTCAAAAAGTCACAATTTTTAAATTTGCTAATTCGAAAATTCACTATTTCTAAAGTATGAATTGAAAAATTTAGAACTATTTAATTAAAAATTCACAATTCTTGAATTAAAAAATTTACAATTTTCATATTATGAATTCCGGAAGTATTCATAATATTTTGACGTATTCTTGAATGTTTCTTGAGGTATTCCTTGAATTTTTGAAAACCGTTCGTAAAAGTATTTTGTTATCTTTCCATCGCAGAGAGCCAATATTTCATAGGCTATGATTTCACCCTCATAAAAAATCAATAATAATCGCTTATTCCTATAACAAAATCCCTCCCACTTTCAGCTTCTTGCAAAATATGGTTCGATATTATTTGACGTTTCCATTTTTCTTTACTAAATTTACACTGCGACATTACCAAACTTTTCTTTTTTAATCTTAAATCGTCTGGTTTCATAAAAGAGTCATTTTACACGATAAAAAAATCGAAAAAATAATAAAAGTCATGATAAATAAAGTGTCGCCTCTTGAATGACACGAATACGATCACACGCTACTGGAAAAGTCTTTTCACTGGATCCTACAATATGATAAAACTCCTGTTTCGCCTGCAACTTCCTTTTTTTTTTTCAAGATCCTACGGACGAAGCATTTTCCAGTGCAAGGTTCGCTCCAATCCAATTCTTCTCCGATATCACGCATAGCGAGGTCCTCCAAACCTCCAGATCGATTGGTGCGTTTCTTTGGTGTTCGCGGATGCATCAATCTGCGAAATCCAGACAAAAGCTGAAAGTGCTGTTGTATCGTTCTTTCATAATACCAGTCCTCCACCTACCCGGCCCTTTTTTAATGGTCGACAATTTGCATGAAAACTACTTCGAGATATCGATACATGCTGAACGCAAACGCAGTTGGTACGAGTTTAAGAACGTGTGGAAGATCGACCTGACCTCGCAAACTATTAAAATAATTATTTACATTCGCCATTAATTTTTTTAAGATAGTCCCTGCATGAATTATTTATTATTTTATGTACCTGAAAATTATCAATCACCTTAATAACGTTTTTTTTCATGGTTAAGTAAACCCTCAGAATAAAACCACAAATTCTTAATTTTTTTACTGAAACTTATGAATTCATTTCACTTTTTACACGAAACTGTATAACAGTTCTTTTTCTTCGTCGGATGTATTTTCAAAATCAATCTTAGATATATGTAAGCAAATTCATTTTACGAAAAAAGTTATTTCGATGATCGTCCAGTCATTAGTCAATAATTTGTTAAAAAAATATTCTTAAAATGGCCAAACAACCATATACGTCGATGATCAATATGATTACTTAGATGCAACGGGTTGACGGTATCCCTTCCGCATATGCATGTACAATAAACGGATCCGAAAAAGAAAACATTCGAAAATCGTACCGACGTATAGCCCGGCGATTTCAATCTCTCTAATCGAAGGAACGAGCTCGCCGTTTTCAATAGACCAAAGATTCGACCGCCATTATAAAAAGCTTCCTGAATCGACCTCTGACTATCGCAGCGAAATGCATTTCAGAACTTCGGTGCAACGTACTCTTGAATTATTCATTGGAAAAAAGACCCATTGGATAAAAAATGTGCATATTGCTTTCATCTCGTATCAATCGCAATGGGGGCACGTACGTTTTAATATTTTACACTTTGCCGTGCAACGATAAATCAAAATTTCGCAAAGTAGAAAAAAAACGAGGGAGTTCAAATTTTTGTGTGTAATACTGCAAAAATGGTTTTCAAAGAAGGAAAAAGAAAATAAAAATTATTTTTTTAACACGATGAAAAGAAATTTCGCGTAAACGCAAAATATCAGGATTCGTCGTGTAATGATAAAAGAAGAGTTTTTAATGAGTAAGGAAAAATAAATTAATCATACTTTCGGATTGAATGATAAAAAAAATCCTAGAAAAACAAACAAGCATTTATACTTCCACGAGAAATAATAAAAGAAATTTTCATAAAAAAGGAAAAAATATAAGTATTCACACTTTGGTGTAAAATGATAAAAAGATATTCCTTTAGAAAAAATTAATTCGCATAATAATTAATATTAAACAAAGAATTCATTTTTTAGCAATAAAAGAAGAATAAGAAGTTCGCAAAAGAAGTTAGATAACGCGAACTCAGTTTCATAGTAAAACGATTATCTATATGAATAGATTATGTATCTGAACAATCTGAATAAAAGCCAAACGCAAAAAAAGCACTATAAACTGCTCAATCATAACTCGAATGACACATCAAACAATTTCCTGCTGATATTTGTTCGGGAGACTGCACAGAATCCCTATGGGGATTCAATAGGGTGATCTCACGTAGAAATTCCCTGTTCGAATCCAATTGAATTCTGCACTTCTCCATGAACGCCTTTTGGGAACTCTTACCACGTTCGAATGGTAAGAAGGTGATAAATCACGAGAAAAGGATGGGCGTGCTGAAGAACAACCTGTACGTTTCGTGAACGTCTACCTGAACAACGATACATCAGAGTAATGCAAAAAAATAGTTTCTGTTTGTTTCAAATATTATTATTTTGTATACAAAAAAGTGGACAGAATACGTCCTTGAAAAAATGTTAGACATTTTGGAAAATAAAATGATCCTGTCTTTTATCAATCAATCTGAAATTGGAACATTCGATCTGAAGTTTAAACACTGATTGCGAAGTTGAATCATACACTCTGGAATTGGAACATTGTTTGTGAAGTTAGAAAATTCATTCCGAAGTTGGAACGTCAATTCTGGAGATGCAACGTTCATTCTCAACTGTCTCAAAACTAGAGAACTGTCCCCAGCCACAAAATTCGTCAATTTCAAACCTTGAGTTGTCCATCCATGCCTCTCGACGAAAATCCAACCCCGGAAGTCAGATGACATTTACATCAGTATTGGCAAATTCATTGTGGAATTGGAGCACTCACTCTGGAATGAGAAAATCCATTCCCAACGTAATAACTGAAGAAGAGTCTCGACTTCAAGAAATCGATGCCGAACTATCAATTTCCCATTCTTGCCACTCGTCGACGAAAAGACTACACCGTAAGTCACGTGACAGAGAGTATAATATCGAAATCACGTTGATCCGCGTGTGATCGACGCATCTGACTGTAGTGGCCACGAGGAGGCCCAAAGGAGCGGTAATTCTCGTTCCCACACAAACGAGATATTAGATGAAAACCGGTCGTCGGATACCCAGACATAGTCACGTTTGTCGTCACGTATATCCGGTTTGCCGGAAGTGTGAATCGGGAAGAGGGCCACCCCACATTGTGGAAGCAACAGCAGCAAGTACTCGACCCACTTCGACTGCACTTCGATTGTTCGATAGTGCACGCCGGCTGGTCATATATGGGGAGTATCGAGAAAAAGTGCCAGGAAGCCTCGGCGAAGAACAAAAAAGGCAATGCAGCCATCATCTCGCCCAATATGAATCCGGTATGCCCTAGTTGAAATCCGACAAAGTTCCGGTCACTGCTGACCGGAAACGTTTCTTTCTCTTTTGATATTTCTATCACTGAAGCTTCCCCGATCCCAAATCGTTCCCTTCTTCCATACCTGTTTCTCGTTTCTCCGCCACTTTCCATCACAATCTTCAACAGAACCACCTCGACCCCCTCCATACGTTTTTACTCTTAGGCTCGTTATTGGAGGACTTGCTGGAAGATAAAGAGAAAGAAGAAAATATCCAATTTTTGTGAGCCTTCGATTACTCTTGTCCACTTCTCATTGGATGCACAATCAATCGAACCCCAGCTGCTGAACGCCTCGAAGAATATCGCGAATTTCCGCGACACCAACGCGAGACACTTCAATCGAACCGATCAAAGGTCCTGGAAAATAGACACATTCGGAAATTTGAAAAGTATCGTTCGTCCCTTTAGGCAATTTGAATTAAATGGTAAAAATAAAACTTAAAAAGAAAGAATTATTATAATAATTAAAAAACAACAAGTAACGAAAGGAAATATACAAAATTTAATAGAACGGTTGGTTAAAAGAATTTAATTAAAATAGTAAATAACTAAAATAATTTTAATTTTTGGAAAATAACAAGAATAATAATGAAACAAAGTTATTTTTGTAAAATTTAAATAATAGGGTAACGAAATTATTTCTGCGAAATATTAACAATAATAAAAGAAAATTAGTTGCGTAAAATAATGAAGCAAGAAGATTTTCTTAAAACATTCATTAAAAATTCATTCCATGAAATACTAATAACAATGCAAAAAAAAAATCCACTGCACTCCATAACAATGAAACGTAATTATTTTCGTAATACATTCATTAAAAATTCATTTCGTGAGATACTAACAACAATGAAAAAAAAAATCCGCTGCACTCCAGCGATAAAAAGTTTAACGTCATCCGGAAGTATTCCTAGAACCTGGGCTGGTAGCCTCTCTCCTAACTCTATTTGTTACGTATTACGGTAAACTTCTGAAAGCTTTGTTACCTTGCTCGAATTCTCGGCTCGTGAATTTGCGAGGGGTTGTAGTATTAAAAGTACTTACAGGAATGCACGAATTGGACCAAAAAAAAACGTATAGGCGTATCTCACTTTTCCTCGCCTCCCCTGAGGGCTTGTTTCGGCCCCTACATTTTTATACGTAAACGTCTCCGAACGTCGAGGACGTAAATCAAAATTAAAGGGTTCAAAGCGTGACACGATGACACGCGAATTTATTCAAAATTTAGAATTCGCCGAGAGGCGTTGCAGTGAAGACGGTCGTTGGGAAGGACGGGATGGCGTCATTGGCGCACGAGGATCACCCAATGGATGGACCAATTACACGCCCTGCTTCACACCGGAAATGCTACGTCTTATTCGCAAGCTCTACACCGGAAACGAGGACGCGGCTCAGGTAACATGCGGATCGAGCAACACAAAAATAAAGAAACAATCTCGGTATTCCTATTTCATTTGTTTCAACCCGAATAAAAACGAAATATTTCGGATACCAATTTATACCAATTTATCGAGTATTTCGAATAATTGGGTTGCCTAATAAAAAGACAAATGGAGTTAGGGGGATAAAATTGTCGAAATACACTTAACAATGTTTGAGTTTTCGATATTTGACCTGCCAGTAATTTTAGTTCCAGTTTTATTTTTATATTAATTTTTTATTTCAACTAATTTATATATATTTAAAAATTAATTGTTTACAGTGGTGGGAATTATTGAAAAAATAGAAATATTTTTACGACAAAATAATTATTGAGCAGCCAATAATGCCCGTTGTAATTTTAACTTCGATTTCATTATTTTATGTCATTAAGTTTTTATTTATTGGATCTTCATTTCTAAAAGGTTGAGATCAATTATACAAATAATACATCGATGAAGACAAAACTAATTATCCATGGTTTCGATAATAGGAAAACTGCTTACCGAGGTTCACATGATTAAATATTAATTATTTTGTGCTATAATTATTTTAGTTATATTATATGAGGATCGTAACAGTTGTTTACTTATCGATTATTAATATTAATATTATAATTATAATGATTTATTATACAAATAATATGTTAATAAGTATCATATATAAATGTAACATTTTTTATCTCCTCACAGATAAAACTGGAAATAGCGGAGAAGACTCGAACTCTGGAGTTCGTGGGATTGAGTGTTTCATTGGCAGCCCTCCTCATATCCTTAGCGATCTTTTGCAGATTTAGGTAATGTGATCTATTAAACTGATTTATCATTCTATTCATGCAAACCTCCCAAAGTTACCGAAGCCTAATCGTTATTCCAGTCAAGTCGTTCACGTTCATTGTAATTTCCGATAAAATAAGATCTGCACCGTCACGTGTGAGAATACCGGGTTGGAAAAATGTCGCGGTTATAGCGATTTTATACATACGTTCAAGTGAATTCTTAAGGACAATTAAAGGCTGATATAACACAAATTCCGTCCTTAGCAGTATCGAATTTTCTTACGAGAAAATTTGAAGTTCTCCTCGTCCTCGCGGGATTACCCTGTCCGTCTTCTTTCGATATTACTTTCGCCCGCTGCAACCCCATCCAGAAGGCCGCACACTCTTCGGCTTAGCAGATGAAAACTATTTGATCCGGTGCACTGAGGCCTCAAGGGAATTACACACGCATGTGTATTCGTGTATTCGTGCATTTAAAAGATGAGGACCGCTTATTTCGAATATGTCGAGATTAAGCCTCCTCCTTTCCATATTATCCTCGTATTCGACCGTAAAAATGCTTATCTCGTCCCTAATTTCCAAAACCCCATATTTTTCGTTTTTTCTCGAGACCTGACTTTTTGTCCCCAAGAATTCGAGTTCAAGATTGTTTTAAGCAGTTCTTTACTTTATAATAAATGTTTCTTCTGAGGAATTTTATACTTCATAATTAACATTGCTTCTGGAAGTAAAAGAATTCTAAAAAGATTGTCGAAAAATATCTCCATATTAGAAAAATATCTCAAAATTCAAATATTTCATAAGCAAATTTTTTTCAAACTGTTTTAATTCATCAAATCATGCGAGTTATAAAACCATAATATTTGGTGACGTAAATGATTTGAAACAATGTTTAATGAAAATTTAAAAAATAAACAATGAATTTCAATAAATAACTTACATTAGCATTACAAATATATTACAAATATATTACTTTATAAGAAATGTTTCATGTGAGGAATTTTATACTTCAAAATTAACATTACTTCTGGAAGTAAAAGAATTCTGAAAAGATTTTCGAAAAATATCTCAAAATCCAAATATTTCATAAGCAAGTCTTTTTTAAACTGTTGTAATTTATCAAATCATGCGAGCAATAAAACCATAATATTTGTTGAAGTAAATTATTTGAAACAATGTTTAATGAAAATTTAAAAAATAAACAATGAATTTCTCTAAATATCTTATATCAGCATTACAAATATATTAATATTATATTTTATAGTTTTTTCTCGAGACCTGACTTTTTGTCCCCAAGAATTCGAGTCCAAGTGTTTTAAGCAATTCATTACTTTATAAGAAATTTTTCTTCTGAGGAATTTTATACTTCATAATTAACATTACTTCAGGAAGTAAAAGAATTCTAAAAAGATTTTCGAAAAATATCTAAAAACCCAAATATTCCATAAGCAAGAATTTTTCAAACTGTTGTAATTTATCGAATCATACGAGTAATAAAACCATAATATTTGGTGACGTAAATTATTTGAAACAATGTTTAATAAAAATTAAAAAAATAAACAATGAATTTCAATAAATATCTTACATCAGCATTACAAATATATTAATATTATAAATACACTAGCGATTTAAATAACCCATTATTCCAAATAAACAAGTTTTTGAAAACTAGTTGATCGTTTCCTGTTATATGGCTAATACGACACTGGAAGCAATGGTCACGTAGTATTGGCTCATGCGGATGTAATCGGAGAACCGCTGATGGCCCTTGTACGTTTCCGATCTCTTTACCAATAAAGTTGAAGACGCCCGTTCGTAGAATCAGAGGTGTCGTCTTTTCGTTCCCAGCAGTTCACATAGAGCGTTGCAGATGCCACACATGAGTATATGTTGGCCGAAATTTGGGAACACTCGAGGAAGTTCCAGAGAAACTCTGGCGATGATGTAAGAGGGCTCCCTCACCAATCCCAACCCCGGACGATCCATCATCCTCCCTTCCACCCGCTTTCGCATTATCACGCAAAGGCGCACACTCCGAGCCTGTCGACGACGACAAAAGGATTGGGAGTTGCTTGAGACCATGATATAGACCCTCGGGATCGAGCGAATGCATCCTAAATGGTTAGGAATGACAGCGTCTAGTCGCTATACAGTTCAGCTTTCCGCCTCAGGCGTTTTGCGTGTCTCGCACACATGACGAAAAATATCGAGGATGTGTATGAAAAGAGTCCTAATTGATGATAACTGATAACTAATAACAAACAAGCGACTTGTATTTAATAATAATCGTTATTTCTATAGTTATTAAAATTTTTTAAATCTTTTTCAAAAAAGCACTTCCTGTACCGGACAAATTCGTGAAGGAAATGTTCGACAAAAAGCTAAAAAAATATATAATTCATATACGACAATTTTTAGTTTAAATAATTTAAATAATGTTGTTGAATAAATAGAATAATAAAAAAAATCATGTAATCATTTTTTAAAAAATTGAACACATTTTTGAATTTTTCAATTTTATATCAATTGTTGTGCTCTTCTGACAAGAGAAAACGAATCTTTGCGAAAAATAAGTAGTAAACTGTAGAAACCTGAAGGTACTTGTACGAAGAACATAAATCATATTTTAAAAAAAGTCGTTTCGAAAAAAAAAAAGGTGGAATTGTTGACCAACAGTAGTTACGTCTTTGCAATCAAAAGTTCACCTTCAATCTATGATTCCTGTACCATATATTGGACCTTCCTCTTCAATTCGAATCGCCTCAACAATAAACGATTTGTATTTGTTTCGACGGTAGCCCAACCCTTCAAATCCCCTAGTGATCGATAAGCTCGTGGAAGTTCTCATTATCGAGACGCCGAGATAATCAATTTTCCTGTTACTTTTTTTTGTTTATCAACATGAACTAATTGTTTCGCACAATTTTCATTTCTTCAATTATCAATGTCGATTTGAAAATGAAATGCTTCTGGCCCAGATCACTGAGGAATACTCGGACGCGAATTCACAAGAATCTATTCGTCGCCATGGTGATCCAAGTCGTCATAAGGCTTACTTTGTACATCGATCAGGCCCTGCTGAATTCAGGAGCTTATGGACTGCGACAAGGAATTAAAAATACGGTCGGTACAGACACTCCGCGTACGCTTGAACGTCGATTATTTGTCTTCATTTTTTTGCGGCTTTTAAAGAGTGTTTCAGTCGAAAAGTCACTCGAAACCGGAAATCAAAAAGTATCAATAAATAAGTAAACATTTTTTGGCTTCCAGTAATTTGTATTTTTATCAAATCAAATAACAATATTCCAATATTGAATTAATACTTTAATATTCAATTTTATTATTTAATATTCAATTTTATTTTTCTATTTTGAGGAATTAAAATATTGTTTAATTTAAAGATTTTTCTAGTTTAAGAAAATACATTTATTTAATGAATTTTCGGGATGAAAAATTTGCAGCCGGTGCTTTGCGAGGCAAGCTACGTTTTGCTGGAGTACGCGCGAACGGCCATGTTTATGTGGATGTTCATCGAAGGTTTTTTCCTCCACAGTATGGTAACCGATGAGTACTCGTTTTTTCTCTCTTACCGTTGGCCAAAGTACTTCGTTTATTTTGTATATTTTTCTTTTTACGATCAAACTTGAGATCGTGATGTTATCTCATTTCCTCGTGACGTCAAAGTTCGCTTCATTGTAATGCAATTAAAATTGTGCATTTTTTTAACCGTCCAATATTTTTCGCAAAATTTTGAAACGGTACCACAAAAATTACAATTTTTCGTGATTTGCGAAAATAAAACTTTTTATGATAAAAGAAACAAAATACAAAAAATGTAAACAGAATTTTCGTTGCATTTCGAAGTTGCGACCTTCGACATTTTGTCACATTATAACAGCCGTAGAATTAAGGAAAAAAAATTAATAGCATTTCGTGGACTCTGTCGGCATTTTTATGTTTTTTTTTCTTGCACTCGCGTTTGTTCTCGAATATCCGAGGGTAAGTTTGCGAGACGTCCATCAATCACATAATCGCTATTTCTATTGAACCTCCCCCCCCCCCTATCTTCCCCACGTGGTTTTAAATTAGTTCACTTACACGTATTACTTTGTTGTTATTACTATGAACCGGTATACTATTGTGTATACAAAGTAACTAAATTATCAATTAGGTATATACATACATATGGCACATTATTTTATTCCGAATTTGTTGATACTTGTCAAGCAAAATGATCGAAGCGCAAACATTACCGAGTAACGGTAAAATTAT
Source organism: Ophioninae sp. B BG-2022a (assembly GCA_030522765.1). Taxonomy (NCBI): domain Eukaryota; kingdom Metazoa; phylum Arthropoda; class Insecta; order Hymenoptera; family Ichneumonidae; species Ophioninae sp. B BG-2022a. The sequence continues at coordinate 29,441 of JAPYZJ010000948.1, forward strand.
TTTAAAAACTTTGAAAAATAATTAACAATACTGCACAAATAAAAATAACTATATCGTGCCCTAACCTCATAAATGTTTTACGTCCTTGTAAGAAATCTCTCTAAATCATCAATAAAAATATTCCATCGTGGAATTTTTTTTCCATTGTTGAAATTTACGTAAAAATCGTGGAAACACGAAAATTAAGTGCCATTAACCGAAATTGATAAGGCTTTGATAATGGGAGCACGACATTTTTTGAATCCATAACAAAAAAGCTACACATTCGTACCATAAAAAGAAACTAAAACAGAAGAATCTGCAAAAGCGAATGGCATGTGAGCACTTTTTTGGTGTTTTATTAAATTTTTCATTATCAGATATATGATATCGGCTGATTATTTTATCCTGAAGCAACGTGCCAATGACGACGCCTTTCCGGATGATTCTTGTCCTCAAATAATTGAGCATTCAACGACTTTTTTGATATTTATTTCACCCTCTCTCTCTTTCTCTCTCTCTCTCTCTCTTTCTATCTCTCTTCCTCTTTCTATCGCTCTTACTGTCGCATAAACAAAATACTTCAAACGGATACGAAAAAATGCAGTGACTGTTTTCCAAGAGACCTCGTATTATCGTATGTATCGATTGGTTGGCTGGGGATTACCCGTCGTCATGACCTTGGCTTGGGCCATCGTTACCGCTCTCTACTATCATCCCACAAAGTAAGTGCTCATTCAAGTTGAATATCTCGTATCGAGACATCCCCCACCTCTTCTCTTTGGACCGCCACATCGAACGTGGTCGATGCTCCACTATTTTCCTCTTTTTCGGATCACGATCTTTTATCCCGTATTATAATGTGTACCAGCTATACGTATTCTCAGCTTTTCCATTTTTTATCAGCTTTCATCAATTTTTATTTTGTTGTATTTTTTTTTTAATACACACGAATGGGTCGAAATATTCTGGAGCATTCGGAAACTGAATTTAATCTAATCCAATTTCTATCTGATTCGGTCTGGTTCATTTTTATCAACGCATATACGGGCATGTATTTTTGTGGGTATTAGTGCTTCGGAAGTGAAAATGCGACTTTCCGTATTCGCTTATATATTTTGTTTCACAATTATTTGTATTTTCCATATATTATTATTATTTCGTTATTTTATTGTGATTTTATTTAATATCAATCTTATTGAATTTATTTAATAGTAATTAATATCGATATCGATTATTTTATTTATTTTCTTTATAACAATTATAATGATGATTTTTATTAATTATAAAATTGTCAATTTTTTTTCACGATTGGATTGTGTCACAGGTGTTGGTGGGGCTACAACCTCACGTCTTACTTTTGGATCCTCGAGGGACCACGAATGGCTGTGATTTTGGTAAAAAAAAAAGAAATTTTAATCTTTCTTCCTCTTTCTACCCCCCAAACTCCCGTGATCCACTCAAGTTTACTCTTTGACCATCAAGCGCTAATTGCCTGTCATTCGAACGGGATAAAATTCTATCTATTCATAATAATATGGAATGTGCTTCCCGAACAGCTCAATTTCCTGTTCCTGATGAACATCCTACGAGTTTTGGTCGTTAAATTACGTCAGAGTCGAACCAGTGAAATTGAACAAGTCCGGTAAGTACACGATTCGATCTTTGACGATTTACGCAATAATATCAATATTTTTTTGTTTTTCGTTTTCCTTTGTGAAACGCACTATTTATTTTTTAAGAAAATTAAAACAGCACTGAAAATAGTGAAAATTTAACCCCAAGGTTATTTAAAATTAAACAATCCCCCCTCGCAATAGAAAATCTTTTTTACGACATATCTAGTAAAATATCTCCTACCAAACGATTTTCCGTTCGACGTTATTTTGACGATTCATTGATAGTGTGCAATTCGGACGACACCCTGTATATACTAATGAGCTTAGACGTGTACGTGTTAATGGACTTATATTCCTTGTAAGCAGCACTCGAGCTAATTAGGTACCCGCGAACTCTCTGGAGAATAGGTCTCGGTTGTACGACTATCTCCAAGTTGGTATCACGCGAGTACTCGACTTTTCAAAAAACTATTAAATACCCCCACATTTGTGTCGAAAAAATCGTGACAACATACTGGAACGAGCTTTTTTTACATTTCGAATATTATGTCCTTTTTAACTATTTTTTTCGAGTTTACTCAATGTCAATGCTCGTCGTTGATGCTGTTCTCAGAAAAGCCGTCAGAGCAGCCGTCGTACTGCTTCCACTTTTGGGGATCACGAATTTGGTATCGATGGGTGGTGCGCCCCTGGAGAAAACGGTCTGGTTTGCACTTTGGTCGTACACGACGCATTTTTTAACGTCCTTTCAAGGCCTCTTTATTGCGACGCTCTACTGTTTCCTCAACGGTGAGGTAAGACGTTCGAAAATTACGTTAAAATTATGAAAATTGATGAAAAAAAAAAAAAAATGTCCGGGTTGAATATTCGATAGAAATAATTTTTTTCGGTGAAATCTTGTAACACATGCGTATTCTCGCGACCTTATCTGAGCTTCGACAACCTCATTGAGACTCATCGATAAACTTGTCCAACAAGCCTGACCTTACCCAAATTTGGCGAATACTGTATTTGACCTCGTTTGACCTCACGGTCGATCTCGTCTACCTCGACCTGACGTCGTTTGTGACCTCGTCCTTCTTCGACGTCTCTATCTTCGAACTTGCCGGAGGTCATCGACGAACCTGTCTAACCAGGTTTGACCTCACCGGATCTCGAACAAGCCTGACCTTATTGAAAATTTGGCGAATACTGTATTTGACCTCAGTTGACCTTACAGGTGAACGCGTTTAACTTGGCCTGACCTCACACGTGACATTATCTGACCTCACTGGTCAACCTGTTAAACATTACCTTGCATCGTGTATGACCTCGTCTGAACTCACGAGTTTCTTTAATTCAATCGTACCTTATCTGACCTCCGTCGTGACCTTATCATAATAAGGTCGTAAACCTTGTATAGCGTTATTTCGCCGAATCGGTGAACTGTACGAAGCTGAATCTCAAGTGTAGTTGGGGTAACCTTGCCTGACCTTGAAGAGTTTGAGGTCTGATGTCTAAGGTCACCCCTCGAGGGTACCCCATTCATCCTCCTCGGTCCTCAAAGCCAACCTTATCTGACCTCATCGGACCTCAAGAGTGCCCTTGTCTGACCTTATCAGAATTCAGGGCTAACCTTATCAGACCTCAGCGTTATCCGATCTTATCTGACCTTACCGATGATCGTATCCAAACTCATCGATGAAACGACCATTTCGGAACGCCATTCGGAACGGCCACCAACGCGATTCGACGAAACTTCCGGTGATAGTCAACAATCGCCTACCCCATCATTATTGCCCACAATCGCTATGTCTCCTAGCGTAGAAACTGCCTCTAATAGTAACGAGCATTGAGACACGAATCGCAGCCGCAGAATTGGGTCGCGCAGCTCTCGAGGGAAGACTTAACGATCTGTCAACATCCATCAAGGTTGAGTTGTCAAAACAAGACCGCACTGAAAGCAACAAGCTTGAATCTTAGCCGGGCAATATCGGCCAGTTTCACCAGAACTGATATCTGCTATTTTCACTCAAAATACGGCGCTACGGCTTGGAAATCCGATTCGGCGTTATTCTCTGGCCTTTGCGTGGATCACCTTCGAAGAGAATTTTTGTTGTCCAACGATGTTCTGACGTTTCCCTTGATTGCGTTGGAATTTATGTATAGGGTAATTCGAGGACAGATGACCATAGAGGAGAGATGGCCCAGTGAAATATTATTAACTTTGCCAAGATATGGCAGTGTTTTCTGTTGTTGATTCG
>JAPYZJ010000949.1:0-33274 GCA_030522765.1 Ophioninae sp. B BG-2022a
CAGACATAGATGGCTTCTAGCAGGATCAATAACATTATTAAAAGCAGATAAGTTTTTATTTTAGGTTTCTGAACTCAACAGAAATAAAGAGTCTAAAAAATTGTGTGATAATAATTGCATAAACAGTTTAAAAACAATAACATTGTAATAATTGAATAAGCATACTTAGCTAAAGTAAGTTTATGTTAGCACATCCTAGAACATAACTTCTGCTATACATCTGCACAATTCGCATTAAGAAACAACATAAACATATCTTAGCTAAGTATGCTTATTTAATTATTACAATGTTATTGTTTTTAAAGTTTTTTATACAACAGTATTGTTTAACCTATTTTGTGAATTGCTTGATAAAATTTTACCAAAATACTTAACATTTTTTTTTACTGGTCCCAAAAATGAACAAAATTGAGAATGACTTATACTTACTGAAAGACTTAGACAAAATGGAAGTAAAGTCTAATGAATACTCACCAAGTGGGCATGGGACAATGCCTAAGAATAGGCCTATTGAAGAGTATCTTAAATATGGGGTTGTAACGATAGACAAGCCATCCAACCCATCTTCGCACGAAGTGGTTACGTGGGTGAAGGACATTCTTAATTGCGAAAAGACAGGGCACAGCGGTACGTTGGATCCAAAAGTAACAGGTGTTCTGACCATATGCTTGAATAGGGCTACACGACTGGCCAAGAGCCAGCAAAATGCAGGAAAAACATACGTCTGTAACATTGAATTTGAGACAGAGACTACTCTCGAAAAGTTCCGATCTGCATGCAAGAAATTTACGGGCCATCTCTTCCAGCGACCACCACTGATGTGTGCAGTTAAAAGAGACCTGAGACTGAGGTGGATTTACGAGATTAACATTATAGAATTTACACCCAAGAATGCGTTATTTGAAGTGAAGTGTGAAGCAGGGTCGTACATAAGAACATTGTGCACACACATAGGCCTGTACATCGGATGCAAGGCGTTTATGGCAGACTTAAGGAGAACACAAAGTGGACTAACGAAAGAAGATGAATGCGTTACCCTGCATGATGTAAAAGATGCATTCTATGTTTACAAGACTACAAAAAAAGAGGATTATTTTAGAAAAGTGGTGAAACCGCTTGAGTCTCTGCTGGTGGACTATCCTAGAATTATAATAAAGGACTCAGCTGTCAATTCTATATGCTACGGCGGACAGCTGTCTGTGAAAGGAGTGCTAAAGTATGACAGGAACTTTGACACTAACTCGACAGTTGTTCTGATGAGTGTGAAAGGCGAGGCAGTGGCTATAGCCCAGCCGCTCATTGCTTCATGCCAGATGGCTGATCTCGAAAATGGAATAATCACAAAAACAAAAAGAGTGATTATGGAGAAGGACTTGTATCCAAAATGCTGGGGATTGATGGATGACTACGAAATATTGTCTGATTAGAGATTAGTAAAACCATGTTTACTTTTAACAGGGATTTTTTATTTTAACTATGAATTATGTAAATTGGCTATTTGATCAGTTTTTTAATACTAAACTATTTAAAGAATCTTATATTTCTTTAGACAAGCAATCTCCTCTTTTATTCAAGTTATTCGAGTGAGAATAATCCCTAAAAGCAGATATTTCTGGCTTTTTTGGATAGCAATTTATAATTAACAAGAGACAAATAAGACTAGAAATAAAACTGATCAGAAATTTGTGTCAAAAAATGAGACTAATTATTTAAATAAAAAAGATTTCCGTTTAAGCTTATCAAAAGTATAATTTAAATAATTCATTAATCAAGTTTAGGCGCAACATAAAACCTGACATAACCCAGACTATTCAGTTTTATGTTAAAGAAGAGTGGCTGTGAATTTCCCATGCAAATTGAAATCTCTTCACTGAGGCTCGACACCTTGTTAATGATCGAAATGTACTTCATAGCTATCTCAGCCTCAATCATCTGTGAGCTGTCGATAAAAACAGAAGAGCCGTTGGCCTCCAGGCACATCCTGTTGTTCACCGAATCTGCAGTCTGCTTGAACGAAAAGCAATTCTTGTCGCACACAAACTTGATATAGTCGCCAAATGATCCTATAGCCTTTGATATGGATCTAAACTGAGAGCATGGCATCCTGATTTGGCCTTCATAGTCCAATTCAGGGACTGCGTAGTTGTCTGATCCGATCTTGCAGAGCGCAACCTCAAACTCATAGTTAGACTCCTCCATAATGTGCTCAATCTTCAGTGTGTGAGGATCGTCCTCACAGGAGAACCTTAAAATACTGCTGTCCTCAATGCTAAGATTCCTCAGGATGGTAAGGAAGTATTTCAAGGGAATGCCAAGCTGAGTGTCTCTGTCGCATCTGTAGCTAGAGAATGTGTCTGCTGTGAAAAATATGTCTGTCAATGACACATGCATTGTATCCATCACTTGGATGGCAAGCCCCTTGCTAGTTGCTTTTATCTCCATCTGATCCACTATCTCCGAAACACTTTCAATGACTTTCTTGAATATGTTGAGCCTCAAGTTTACAAAGCCCTTGTCTTCTGTCGTGTTTCTTAGTTCAAACTCCAGCATATGGGATGGACTAAAAATTTTAAGAAAATTCTACAATAACCACTGTATTGGCATTTACAACTGCTTTTTGATAGAAAATTAACTGAAAACAAGAGTCATCTTTGATTTAATTTTATACTTGATGCTTCATAAAACAGCAATTTATTTAATTTCTCGCCAAATTGAATTGTTTTACAATCCCTTCAGTCGTTACCTTAAAGCTTATTTTGAACGATCAATTTTTGGCAATCATTTGTATTTTAGACACTTTCACCTTAAAACTGCTAAAAACTTACTTGTTAGGCTGATTCTCAAATAAGTCTAAAATGTAGTTTATTCCATTGTCAATGCGCAGATATTCCTCATCGTCATTCTCGTATTTATACGTAAATCCATCGGTAGAAAATGTCTCATCCCCTTTGTAGCAAATTGTGTCCATTTTCTCAGAAATCACTGGGTATTTGCTTCCATGAAGCTTCAGATAGTGGTTTGTGTTCACCTTGTCGTCATTAAATAGCGTGATTTTGAGCTGGACAGTAAATTCTCCCCAGCCATGCTCTATAATTTCAAATGGAGAGCTGTTGATGTTTATGTATGGATTCTTGAATGACTCATGCAGCCTAAACTGCACTGCCTTAATCAGTCCTGGGACTGACTTGACATAGCACCTCCACTCGTGCGAAAGCTCCGGAAGAATTCTCTCATCTTCTGGAATAAAATTTGATTCTGACCCGATAATCACTGGATATGTCTTGTATCCTTGCATGGGTTCAATTCCATTCTTTTGTTTAACTTAGATATTCTAACAATTCAAGATTGAATTTAGTCTGCAGCTGTGCTCATCTTAACATTTATGCAATAATCTCATAAACGAATTAGTAATTGTCTCATAAACAACTTTAGTAATTGCTTTTGAAGTCATCTCTTTTACAGAAACAATACTATTCTCAGCAGTAAAACACAATAATAAATACAAGTCTATTTAACAATAGTCTACTTTAACTAATTGTTTTTGTAAGAACAAATCAAAAATACTCTGCCATCCTAAAAAATGTTAAAATTAAATTTATTAGGCTCCTTCAGCAATTATAAACTCATTCTTCTGTTCCGTTGAGTTGGACAAAATGTTCTCAGGCCTCATAGCCTCAACAACCTGGACATTCTTAACAGGCTTGACCTTCACAATAGCAGCAGAGACTGGGAAAATCTTAGAGCATCTGCTCTCGATCTCTTTTCCAAAGGACTCGTTGCTGAGGCCCTTGATGACCTTGTTCACATCCAAGCCTTCGATCTGCTCTTTCAGCACATCAAAGATTACTTTTCTAATCTCCTTGGCAGTAGAAGTCTGGCAATAAGAATTCTTCTTCACCTGGCCGTGGAGTCTAAGAGTGGTGGCAATGACAAAAAATCTCCAAACAGAGCCATCTGAGGTAGTCAAGTCCAAATGAGCATCTATCAATGAATGCCACTTTCTAATCATACTGGTGACTTTGTCTCTAGCCATATACATCCCGTTGAAGGTCCCAAGACAATCGCTGCCTCTCACTTTAGTCACCTTGAAGCTGAAGTTCCTGTGGGTTTCAGTGTTCTGCCCATTCAAGTCTCCCTGGTTCACACTGAATGTTCTTCCAATCAAGTATTGAGATAAGTCCTGTCTGGACTTGGTTCTTGGATGGGATGTCTTTCCATGTGTTGTCACAGGGAATATCGAGGGAGTACACAGATTGAAGAACTGCTTCTTGGAAAATCTATTTTCCTTCGCTCTGGTTTTAGATTTTTTTGCACCTTTATTCTTGCTTACGTATTGTCCTGTAGGTCTTATGGCCATGTGAGGGCAGCTTAAAAAATTTTACAAAATTTTCAGAAACAATCCGAGAAATAAATAAAAGAGCATTGCTGAAAGCATGTCTTCTATTTTATACAATTAGAAAGATTGCACAATAGCCCAAAGTTCTACTGAACAGCCAATTTATTATTCATAAATATACTTTAATTGCTGTAAGCAGTTGTAAATTAATTAATTTTTAGAAATTGCAAAATGGTTTTAGTCAGGAAAATTGAAACTAAACAACAAATTGGTTTTTTATTTTATCTTTTCAATAACTTACTTTAAGAGCATTTGCTTACACACAACTTATCCAAATTCTCTATTAGAGCATGCTGCAACTATCATTCTATTTTTGATAATTTATGAGATAATTGCCACCAAGCCTACTTTTATTTACAGAATACCGAAACATGAAAGTTGTATGTTTTTTGTTGCTTTATTTTAAGCATTAATTATGAATCTTACCGATGAAATTGGATATTTTAGATCTTATTTTAAAAAAGAAGCATTTATCGAATGATAATTTTAATAGTTATTCTTTCCTCATTGACACATTTTTGCAAAGCAAAGAAGTTTCAGCTATGTATAAAATTCTCTGCATTGAGTTCAGTAACCTCTAATTATCCTATTAACTATCTCAAATGCTCAATATCAGACCAAAATTTTGATCACTTTAGCAACCTAATCATTTTATCTATCAACTTATCCCCAATCTCTCGATTATTACATTTAAATGTCTTAAGTTCTTGCTTATTTAAATTATCTCTGAAATTTTTGAAGCTTTGATACTTCTCAGCTAATCCCACTGCAAGGTCTTTGGACAGTCCTTTAATTCCAAGCAGTGCCATTAAAAGCATATCGCTCACTTTAAGATTGTTTTTGTTCGTATCTTCTATAAAACTACCATAAGTTTTACACAGACTTTCGCCTGAACAATCTAATTTCTCAGCAGAGCATATATCATCTAAATTCTTATCAAATCTCGAGTCGATGGCTTTTGAGCTTCCGTCATTAAGATCAGTTTTGCCATTTTTTCTCCTAAACACATTCCTAACTTGTTTGTCTATGAGTTCAAGAGCATGTGCACTTTCGGAAATATTTTCTGTCTCCAGCAAAACAAACCCACTCAGCCTTGTTTCTAGCATGCATCTCTGGACATAGTTGCTTTTTGCATCTTCTACTTGCAAATTCTCTATTAGGTAGAAAACTGTCATATCCAGTCCAGCAAGTCTATTTTTTTGTTCCTTGTACCTGCCATCTGAAATACTGGCCACAAAATCTGTGCATTGTTTCCTTTCGACTATGTACTTGCATATCTTTTCACCTTTGAGCCACAGAAAATCTCCTAAGGACAAAAACCGTGTTACGTTTGGGATGCTTCTGGAGTTAAAATACGACTGAAAATAATTTCGATCTCTTGTGTCTCTCTTTTCTCTTGAGTCAATTACAACTCGAACTTCTGAGCTTTCTTCATCAACAGGCACCTCATTCTTAAACAAAAGCTTGCACAGATCAAACCCAGACTTGGTCAAATAATATTTTAAATCAGATTCAGTGTATATCAGCTGCTTTTTTATCAGGAGCTTCAGGGCTGACGATGCTTTCAGGTCTTCATGGGGCAAATCTAAGTAAGTTGAAATTTTAAGAATTATGAAATGTTTGTGGGATCCATTGAAGACATTGAGAGTTTTCATTATAGCGTACGGAACTGATTTAAAAGCTGGAGTATACGCTCTAGGCCTATTGTCCTTTCTAATAGCTTTATTTATCGTTGTAGGTGGCTTAGTGGGAACATCATTTTTATTGCTGTTTGAAAGCTTTTCTCTTGCAACAGCCGATTCGTTCTTCTTGCTTTTTTTAGCTTCCTTGATCAAGCTCTTATCTCTATTTGTCTTAAAGCTGGACTCCTCTAATTTCAAATCACTCATGCTGTTAAAAATATCTTCTTCGTACGAAACAGCTTCATTGTTGAGCAATTGCTTGCATATAATTATGCTGGAATCTGAATATACCTCATCTTCTATTTTCTTAGCATTTTCATCCTTACATTCTATTCTGTCTGCATCCTGAGAGCAAATAAAATTGTTCTCATAGTTGTGTCTAAGTTTTTCTAGGTAAGAATCGGTCTCTGAGTCACACATAGATGTCTCGCTGTTCAAATTAAAGTCTATTGCCCTGAGGTCTGCTGGTGTCTTCAAATTATTGGTATAACCCAAACCTTTGCTTACATTAATGTCCTCTGAATTCCTAGGTATTGTAAGATTCTTACTAATTTCTGAATCGTTTGTATTTTTCAGGCATGCGTTGGTGTTGTGGTTTTCATAAGCTGAGCTTTCTGCATTCACATAATTCTCTAAACTTCTAAATTCTTCATTCCTAGCTAATTTCTTCATTTCATCAAGTATTCTATTGTAGCTTTTATCTTTTACAAACTTTATCTGTCTCATCTCAATCAATGTGCCGATTGAGGCTTTTAGATTGACTTCCTTAAGCACTCTCATAAAAATAAATCTACTATTCATATTCAGCTGGCTTTGCCTGTGAATTATGTTCTTCAGAGCTTGGACAATTATATCCTTAAGATCCATAATTTGGGGACAAAATTTCATATTTATGCAGATTAATCTTTAAATAAGTTCTTAAGCATAAAAGTACATGTTATAAATCATGCCAAAATCTGGAATTTGCAAAATTGAGGCAATTTTGATGCACAATGCACTTACAAAACTGTTAAATAGTCAATTGTCCCGTGAAGTATGACATAAGAAACTTCAAAAAAATTTGCCCTGTTATGTTGGACTTCTTTAAAAGCATCTTCAATAAGCTGATAAGCTCTATCAGCACAGAGAAGTACACTCAAGGCTACCAAACTATAATTAATATGCTACGGAGAGTCACACCCCTTCAGATGGAGGATTTGGAAGTGATACGCTCAATCCTCGAAGGATCTGTGGGAAATAAAGAATTTCTGAACAAGAAGTTTGAAATTCTGAAAGAAGCAATAAGAAATAAGGACTTAATCAGAAGTAATGCAAGACTCGATGGCAACAACTCTCATTTGAAGCAGATGAAAGACGAAAGAAAAATAATCAAAAGAGCGATAGATTACGAGAAAGATGTATCTTTTTGCATCAATGGGAATATCGTTTATGGGGATGTTGCTTCCGATGAGGAAAATGGATACTTTTCGAAGGAGCACATAGAGTGCCTTAATAAGATTCCCTTGAAAGCCAAGAAATGTGATTTTGACTGTATTGTAAACGAATGCAAGTCTTGCATGGAGAGAAGACTGAGAGCTGAAATAAGCAAAAATTTAGAATTGGAAAACGAGTTTCGATTGAATGAGAAGATAAAGAAAAGAAAGTACAGCAGTGAAGTTGTTGGAGACCTGAATGAAAAGTTTGGAGTTTCTAAAACGTTTGGAAGGTTTGTTGCTGACGAAAACTTCAATGAAGAAGATTTAGATTCTGAAGAGCGGGAAAAGTTTGTTCAGTGGAGGCAGAAACAGAAAGAAAATGCGCAAATAGTAAAGAGCATGATCAATCTGAAGCAGGAATATGAGAATCTGAAGAGGGCAGAATTGAATGCTTTTCCGGAGCAGATTGGTTCTGAAACTAAAATGAACGGCAATGGAATAGTTTCTGCTTTTGATGAAACTAATTTCAAAAACACTGTGCCTGTGGAGCAAAACTTTGATTATTTTACAAAAAACCCTTTTTCAGATTTAGATACGAAAGGCCTAGAAGTCAAGTCAAGTATACCACAAATTAATATGGATAAACAGCATATTGGGCCAGATGTTGAAGAAATAATCCCAAATCATTCTGTTGCCATACCTCAGAAAAGTGAAGATCAAGAAACTAAGGAACTTGCTTCAAACCCTTTTAATACTTCACCAAAGGAGGATAATGACCGTTTCAAGCCAACGTCTATCTTTAGTCCTGTTGATAGTCTGCCACAAAAGGATGGCAATGTGTTTAAGCCCATGCAGCTAAAATCTGTTGCAAGCCCATTTTCTGCTCAAAATACTATCACAAATCTTTTTTCAGATCTTTCAAAGAAAAAGGATGATGAAATTAAACTTTCATCAGAGATGAATCTTTTTAATCCTTCAGTCCTGAATGACAAAGAACAGGTTCAATCTGCAGAGCCTAAAAAGTCTTTTCTTTCTCAAACTTCTGATAATATCAAAAATCCGTTTGCCTTTGCAGCTCATGACAACAAAACACTATTTAACCCTTTCCAAACAGATAGACAAAGTTCTGAAGCCAAGAATCCGTTTGCCATTAAGCCGCCCAGCAATTTAGAGTCTAGCTTGGTCAAGCCTGAATTAAATACTGATTCGTCTGCTAACGCCAAGGCATTCGGCAGCTTAAATTCAGGTAGTTTTATCAGCAATCCATTTTCTTCGCAATTCAAAGAGACGGGACAGGACAAGAATCTTTCATTAGACAATGCCAAAAATCCGTTTAACACACTTTTCCCTCCAAACATGCAAAATTCTGCAACTCCGGGGCCATCTCTTATTTCGCCCAAAATTGATAACAAATCTGACACAGAAAATCCGTTTTCAAGTATGGCTTCAGCAGCAAATAAGCCATTTTCTGCCAGTATGCCAGCCCAAAATACTTTGTTTTTTGGGACACAACAGCAGAATGCTCCATCTGATCCAGGTCTAAACCCATTTTCCAGCTTGTCCAATAAGATTACTCCATTTTCAAATGTCAATCCAGCTGAATCTCTGCTGAAAAACCCTTTTTCAGCCAACAATATTTTTCAAAGTGATCCGAACCAGACTGATTTTCTATCGAACAACGACGCCACAGATGACGGTTTCAGAAGAAAGCGGGCTTATAGAAAAAAGTAAATGAGATTTATTAGACTTTTTTACCGGTGATATTCTCAATAACAGTTGTAAGCTTTTATTATGGCTTTATCAGCCAGCTGATGTTCAAATACATTTTAGTAAAAGTTTTATATTTGCCTTGTAAAAGTGGTACATTCTTTAGACTTTGGTCTGGTGAATGTACTAGAAACCCTATTAAATGGCGTAGAAAGCTATAAAACCTGATATTGAAAAAACAAAAATAAAATTATTTTATTCATAAGACGAGAACTGACCATCTACTGCAAAATGTGACTTTAAATGAGGATTTGTGATAAGAAGAGGAACAGAAAACTCTTTGCCGTCCAAAATTACAGTCAAAGTGTAGCTGACTTCAAAAACAAATGTTTTTAGAGAAAAATCTGTGGCTGTAAACTCAAAAAGCTTCTCGATGCAATTGTCTGAGTCAAAGAATACATAATACACACTTTCCATGTCCATCAAAACATCATCTTCAAGAAAGTTCTTTGAAATGATAATTTTGGTATTCTTAATGTTTTTCAGATATTTCAGGTGTAAATTGCCATTTTGGGACATAAAAGAAGGATAGATCAGTGTTGCTATTTTTTCTGACTCATTTGTTATTGTTATTTGGGTCTCGGGCGCACTTATTTGAAGGATGTTTGGATGGGAAAAGTCTGGACACTTGAGCTTTTCCTGAAGAGGCTGGAACTCTTGGAAAAGCGTAGAGTCAACACTTTCTTCTTCTTTTAACAGACCTGCTAAAATAGCGCTTTCAGAGTTGGCTATTTCTGAAATTTGAGGAGTAGAGACATCTTCTTTGTTGTTTAGAGTAAAAAGCATTATTTTATCAATGATCTGATCTTCTTTTGAAGACTGCTCGGCACTTTCAGCTTTCTCATCACTGCTTTTATTTAGCTCAGGAGTTTTTAATATGATTTTCTGAGTTTGCAAAGTGTTGTTTTTGCTCGTAGACTCACTCTCAAGCTCTTCTTCCAGAAGATTCTCAATTTCTTGATTGAGATGAGTGTGATTTCCCTGCTTCGGAGATGAGTATGGAGACTCTTCACCCGAGAGATCAATATTTGAAGAGCTCTGGCTGATGATGTTTTGACCAGATTTAATGAAAGGCGTTTCTTCTTTTTTATCTGCAATATTAATTTTACTGCTTTTCTTCATTTTTCTTTTTTCGGGCTTATCATTCAGTTTCCTTAACACCATCTCACATGCAGTCTTCTTAGCTTCCAAGTACTCTGTTTTGTCAACCAGACTGAACGACAGCTCTATCGGGCTTGGATACTGAAAATCTGCAAAATTATTGTTTCGTATTTCAATTTGGAAACTAAATGGATTTTTCATCTGCTTGAAAATCATCGTGCATTCACAAGTATAGTAGACCTTATAGTGTTTGGAGGAAAAAGAGGGAATAATGTTCTTGGGGACTTTGAATGACACTTCGTCCAGGATGAAGCTTTCTTTGCTCGTAAGATGCTGCACCTTTATCTTGTTCGTCTCAATAAACCCACTTATTTTAAATCCGTATCCAAATATATCCTTGGACTCATTCTCAAATTTTATAGTGCAAATGCTTCCACCGTAGGCGTTCTTTACAAATATTTTCATCTTCCTGGGCTTTGTTTTATGCTGAAATAGAATTTTTTATAAAATCTCAAGTATTTAAATAAGTTCTAAGTGCATCTTTTACAAAAAGTTAAGTATTTGAATAGATATTTTATATATGCTCAGTCTGATATTGTAACAGATGATTATCAAATACTCTTATATTGCTTTTAGTTTTGCATGTAAACTTTGCCTGAATGAAATATTCAATCTAATATTTTATTCAAGCTAGAATTTCAGGTTATCCACAGAATTGTGTTTTGATATTAGTCGCAGAATTCATTTCTATTGATCAGATCATTTCATTATGAAACATGCAATTTATTTTGATCATTGATCGCATATAGAGATGTTCATGACAATCTGGAAGCCCATCGTAAAATCAAGGGCACAGAAGTTCAATTTTCTTTTAAATGGAATCAGTCTTTCTAAAGAGGTCTCTTTTGAGTATGACTCGATAAAAAAGCATTTTAACAAGATCTACGAACTGATGGAGAACAAATTGGACGAAAAAAATTCAGTTTTGATCATGAAAGAAATGCTGGGATTTTACCAGCTGTCGGAGAATCTCATTGAAAACCTGCTCAACGAGATTTTTAGAGACAATTTTGACAGGTTCATTATACAGAAAATGGCGATTTTTGAAATCATGAACAAGCTTCTGAAGCTTTTTATTTCTTTTGATCTTATCAAAATTAAAGCTCCGGATGTCTTCGACATGTACTCAAAGCACAAGATTCTGGAATTGGAAGCCCTACTAGACCTTGTTACAGATCAAGAGGACGACAGAATTACTATTCTGGGAATGATTTGTCTTCCAATGGGACGGATGTTCTTGTCAATGTTCTCATCGAATAAATTTGATATAAAAAATGCAGACTTTTTGAGCAAAAAATCAAAAATACATCTGAATTCATCACGACAAAAGAAGCTGTGTTTTTATGGGTTCTTGGCCTACAAATACAAGTTTAAATACCTAGCTTTGTATATTGAATGCATATTTAAAAAACTGTTCAATGAAAACCTATCTGAGGAGGATATCAACTCCAACAAGCATCTGTCTGAATACTTCGAGCTTTTAGAGAACCATCTGTAAATCTAGTTTATAGCTTTGCTTTGTCATATCAGCAAAAGTATTTTGGTTGCTTTTGCCTCGAAAATTAAAAATGCATTGTTTTTATTAAATTAGGAAATAATTTTGATTTTTTGTAAGACTAAGTTTTCATTTTCAGGTTACATCTCAAATTCGTATTCTTATTTCAGCAAAGAAGTACAGAGTCATTCTAAATTAGGAATCTCAAAACTTTTACTTACCATATTGAAGAATAACATTATTACAGGCGTTGCCTGATTCAAATTAGAAACAACCATCTTTAGTTTCAAAGACAAACACAAAAACTCCGGTAAATGAATTTATTAAGACCTAAGTCTTGCATCAATAATTTCTTTGAGATTCATTATTGTATTTTTTTCTGTCTTATTCATTATGTTGAGCTCTCTCAAAATAATTCTGGCATCATCATTGTTTACAACATAGAAATCGTTTTTGTCCATCAAAATAATCGACCCATCCACAAATAGCAGAATATAATTCAGGTACTTGCCAATATTGGCCTTCAGAGGGTTCCTGGTGTTCTTTAAAGACAACTCCCGCAATTCAGAACTTAATTTATCGATTTCCGCTCTAGCCTCTTCACCGCCTTTTTTCTTCAAAACATGGAGCTGATCGGCTTTGGTTTTCTCCAGTCTAATCTGATTTTGATTTGCAACAATAAACTCCCGCAACGACTCTGTGTAATACGACAGATCGATTAGAAAGCATATAAATTCAATCCTGTTATCATCCTTTTTAGCAAAGTTCAAAAACCTCAGAGGTTTCTCAGAATCAAAATACAAGCCTAAATTCTGGATAAAAATTCTTGCCTGTGCCTTCCAATTCTCCATATCAAATGCAGCCCTCTTTTTAATTTGCTGTCCGGAATTTTCGCTTTCAAATTCAGGTAGCTCAGTAATATGAAGTGAAATATCATTCAAGAACCTGTTACCCAGGGACTTTATGTCCTTTTCAATGATCTCAATCAACACACGATGGACATTATATGCTATATCGCTTGAATAGTCAGGGTCTCTGAGCGCATTGAACAGTTCTTTGAAAGAAAACCTGCTAATTTTAAGGTTGTCACTAAATGTGTTAAAGTAGATAAAAATTTTCATGGTGTTTTTTATGCTTTCTCCCTCGAGCCCAGGAACAATGTATCTCTTCAGAGTCTTGATATCAAGTCTTGGCTTCTTGACTTCCTTCTGTTCAGGTGTTTTAATACTCTTCTCTTTCACTGGATTCCTGCCGTGCCCTTGAAATATTTTAGGAATGATGAATTGTGGAGGCTCCTTATGTCTCAAGGGCATTCCCGCAGGCCTGAACGTTTCATAAACTGGCTGCATTGCTGGCTTGCTTCCAAAATTAGGCTGGTTTATTTTTTCAAATACATTTTCAATCGCTATTCTTCCAAACGGTGTTACTGTTGTTATAGAATCTAAAAACTGGCAAACATCATCAAATCCAATCTTGTATTTCCTAACAATCTCATCCGCAGGAACTTCGTGCTCCTTGCCATCCGAGGCAACTATCTTATATACACTTTTCGAGCATCTGCTAATTTTTCCACTAATATTTTTTGAAGGTACTAAAACACTCTCATTTAGCAAAAATCTATTTGTTAATGAATTCATTATAATATCAGCAATTTTGGGAATCTCAACTTCATTGTTCTGTAAAAAAGACTTGACAATAAATCTCTTTATTATATTACTCTCAATCATTTGAGGGGTATTATAAACATTCGAATATACTCAAAACAGAAAAACAAGATTTATTCCATATTAGAGTTCAATCAAATTGATATTGAATCTTGTTTTGCTGTCTCAAGCCTGCAAAAGTTTAAAAATACGCTTACATTTGTTTTTCTTTTTTCTAAAATTTCAAAACTGAAAAAATTTAGATTTAAATGAATTGCAAGAAAATTTTAGCCACAAAACTTGTTTAGACTCGTTAGCAGCTAGAAAGTAGGAATGCTGACCTTCTTGCAGCATTAAATTCTTAATTTCTGTAAAAGTTGATTATTTTTCAATCAACTTTTTTACATTTTTCTACAGGTTCTAACAAAAATCATAAAACCTTAAAACAAAATATGCTTTGACAGCTTAATTACAAAGGGTTCATTGCCTGAGCTGTAAAAGCTCTACGTAATTTAGTTTGTTTCGGTCAAAATATATAATTTTTTTTGAAAACAGCAAATTAGCTATAGCAAAATATCCAAATTAGGCTGCAATCTTCTTTTTCTTTACTAAGACAAATTCTGACTTTTAAATTATTCAAAATTATTTCTTCAAATTTTTAAGTTTGTTTGTGCTAAACAAAGAACCAACTGTTTGCATTTAAGCCTGCTGGAATCACCATTACATTGATCAACCAAAAGTTCCTATTATGTTTGTCATCTCTTTTGTGATTGAACTTTCTATTCGTTAAAATTTTAAATTTAAATTACTCTTATTGATTAGCTTGCATTTTAAATTTTTTATACAAATTTTTATACTTTGAAGGTTTTCATAAGGCGGAAGAGCAAGAAAGGAAATAAAAATAATGCATAAAGCTTTTTAGTCAAAGTTGGTGCATTCACAGCTTGTCATTTTGAACGAATAATGATCGAATGGCTTATGATAAATTTTTTTCTGCTTAGATAAAAGAAGAAATTCTGCTGATAATCAGAAAAAGCATAAAACAATGTCCAAACTCAAGAAAGCCAATCCAGCTGTATGTTTAGTATTTCAAAGCAGAATAACAAAAAATGAGCTTTTTAATTGTAGAATTAGACTCAATTAGGCTTATCCATTTTAAAATAATGACTATGCTCGTATTCATGATCAAAAGTAAATCCAAATCTTTTATAAAACTCTTGAGCCCTGATATTTGGCTTATGCACAAATAGAATCAAATGCTGGCCTGGCTGATCTTTAATTATTTCTGACATTAAGGTGGTTCCCAGCCTCTGTGATCTATAGTCAGCGTCTACATGTATTTCGTATATAAAACACAGTTCTTTTTCTACTCTATACATTGTAAATGCGATAATTCTGTCTTCCTCTTTGATAATAATAAAGTTATTTTCCTTATTTGACATGCTTTTAGTTTTAGCATGCTTCAGCAGCGGATTGCACACATAGACTTTTATGTTTTCCAATATTAAAGCGACTGTTCTTTTTACTTCAGCCTCGGAAATGGTTTTAGCTTTTATCAATTCCAAGCTTGTGAAATTGCCAATCATTTTATGCACTTCTGATTCAAAAAATAATTAAACAATAAAAAGTACTTGTGCCTTTTCTAAATTAGTGTTTACTTTTTGGATGCATTTAATAATAAGAAAGCAATTTTTAAGCTGCTTTGTTGCAGAACTGAGAGATGGCACTGTAGAATTGGAAACTAAGTCTTTGTTTGTTTATTATCAACTTTCAAAATTTTAGAAATAAATCGTAGTACAACAAGCAAACACATAATTTATGTTTGATTCAAAATCAAAGAAGAAAAATTTTCAGGTAAAAGTCGATTTTGACAATTGGGTTATAACATAGTGTTATGTTATGATTAATAAGATCAAAGACTGTTCCAAATGTCTTTTGCATTTATTTTGATTCTTAGAATATGCTTGTAAATTTCTGATTTGTTTGGAAAAATTTTAAATTTTATTTAAAAATCCATTTATTTATTTTCTTGAACTCACCCCTATGCATTTGTTTGCTTATCTCATGAGTGTCACTGCAAGAATGGCAACACTGCGAGGAAATTCCCAAAAGCTGCTGGACAGTTTGGGAGAGGTGCCTGCCAACAAGGAAGTAGATTCAAATGTCGCTGCAGATGAATTTGTAGTAAGTACTGACAACTACAACTTTACTGTCAAGGACAAGAAGGACATCGAGGATGTCCTCTCTATTGCAACGAATGCGAAACCTTTCCCACCTCAAATGAAGGAGATAGTCGATGCACTCAGCAATATAAAGTCCGATCCCATACAGGATCTTAAGTCTGGTGCCTACAATATTGCTTTTATCTTCACGGATGACGGTGAGCTTCTTGTAAAGTTCAAGGGAATCGAAGAGCATTCAGGAATAAAGTTCTTTTTATCCGACAAGAAATCTGATGCAGAGACTTTTGGAGTCCCTTTTCCAGGTGTTTATGCTTTCAATGCAGTGGAGAAGAATTTTTTCAAGATGCCGCTTACGAATAATCTGGATTCTCTCGTAGCAGCAATCACTCTCCCATCATTTTGCAAGATCAACCAGGACACTTACAGGCATTTACAATCCTTGGATCAAAGAATTTTCTATGTGATTGATGAGCCGGAGAAGTTCGAGACCCTTGCTTCCTCGTTAAGAGTGTTCACCAAGACTTTTTCTGGATTCTGCAAGTTTGTCTTCTTTGCGCCTGAAGAGGTTCCTGTTTTGATTGACCATTTGAAAACAAACCCTTCCGAATACCCTCTTCTTGTTTCTCTGACAAAAGAGTCCAAAGGCATTGTAAGGTCGCTCAAGCCTGCCAATTTTCTTGAGAGCGTAAATAATCTGATGAACAAAACAGCAGAAAAGCTTGTATTTAACAGTCCTTTGCCAGAGGACAACGAAACAAGAACCTTTAAGATTGTCAATACCGACACTTTCAAGGATTTTGCGAACAGCAGCGAATCTGATGTCATTATTGCCTTTACCTCTCCAAGATGCGGGTTCTGCAAAGATCTGGAGCCTGTTCTTCAAAAAATGGCTGATATTCTCAAAACCAATGGCGTTCCTATAAAAATAGGTAATTACAACATTATGGAGAATGAAGAATATCCTGAATTTGAAATTACAGGAGTTCCAACCGTGTTTTTCCTGAAGAAGGGATCGGTGACACCAGTCAAGATCTCAGACAACTTCAGGACACTTAAGACATTGCTTACCTTTATTTCTGAAGAGGGTGATTCTTCGAAGATCAATCTTGCTGACTATCAAGAGCATTTGACAGAGAGCCCAGCCCCACCTGCTGAGGAGGAAGAAGAGGATGAAGAATTGTTGTCTGAGAAACTTGAAGGACCTAAAGCTGAGAAGTCTGAAAGAGACGTTTTATAAATTCTTCTGATTTAAAAATCGAACTTAGCCTTACAGACAATTTTTGATTTTCAGTGTCAGTTAGTCTTTCTTACATTTGTTTTTTAAAGTTATTTTTTCAATGTTTGCCATAATTTTTAATTAAGAAAAGTTTGCCCAAATATTTTTTTGATACTAAATTTTTGTTTTACTAAACGTCTAAACTAGATTGTTCTCTAGTTAAAACTATTCAGAAATACAAAGTTTTTGTAAATTTGTTTTACAGAAAAAACATTTTATGACTGATTTAGTTTAAATTTTAATTTTATCAGCATTTTTTCTCAAAAAAGCATGAGTTTGTGATTAGCATGGATTTATTTATAAAATTCACTGTTAATAAATTGTCGAATGTTTAAATTCACAGAAATTATTTATTGTTAATACTTAACATAAATTAAAAATGCTTGACTAGGCTTAAGTTGGTTTATTTAAAATAAAATCGTTTGGAATACAGCTGCACTTCAGACACTAAAGCAAGTCTTGTGAGGTGCATTTAGTTTAAGAAATTGCATTTTAAGATGATCCTGTATTGTGTTAAGACCATCTTGGAAATAACAGCGAGCCAAATTGTGAATTTAACAAAAAAGATCAATAATCTTCTCTTTCATTCAAAACAATCTTTTTCATATTAATTTTATCAAGCTCAAGCTTGACGTTGTAGGCATGCTGATTATCTATGTTCTCGGCCTCTCTGATTTGAATTAGAAACTCAATTTCACCACTGGAAATCCGTCTCTTAGCAAACTTTTTGGCAGCATCGTAAGGAAACTTCTGTGAAATAACTATGATTTCTCCAAGACCATCAACAACTGGCTCTCCCTCAGAATCAACCATTATCCAATCTTTCTTCTCTGTCTTGTAGTAGGACGAAGACTTGTGGAGAAGGTTATATTTGTTGACAAGATCAACCACCCTCCTGCTCCTGTGAAACTTCTCACTGTACTTTCTTAAAATCCTTTTCCAGTTCTTTGCTCCGTATTTTTCAATTCCTCTTTCTAGTGCTTCTGTTTCGGATTCCGTCCATCTGACAGCTTTCTTATTTTCTGACCTCAGCGGCTTGGCATTGGCCACACTCACAAGGCCTTTTGGATTGCTTCGTGACAACTGGATTTTGGGAATTGTCTTGGCTGACTGACGCTTAGGCATTGGGGGACCAACAATTTTCAAATGACTATCGAATATTAAAAATAGAAAAGTAAATTTTTAAAAGAAAGTATTTTTGACTTTTTTGAGCTCAATTTAATTTAAGGTATTGTAAAAACAAAAGTTATTTTGCAAGAAAAAGAAAGTTTTGGCCATAGACTTTTGATGCCATTCTTGCTTACATCTTGCAGTTGTTTTTCATCCAATTATAGAGAAGCCAAATAAAGTTCCTATAACAATTGAGAAAATAAAAAGTTCTAACTTTTCACAATGATACAGCTTGACTGAAGTGCTGTGATTTTTCTAGAAGCAAAGCATTGTTGCACAAATGATTTTCATTAACAATTAAAAATCTCAAGAATTTAAATTAGACCAACTTTTAATTTCAAAAAATGACAGATGCCCTAAGCTTCTTGATGTTTTTACAGAAGATGACTGTTTAAGTTTATGACTGTTTGCTGAAAAGCCTTAAAACTTACAATTAAAAACGTATTGCATAGAGCCTGTTTTTATGAAAATATTTATTAACTCACTAGCCATTAAAGCTTTATTTTCCAAAAAAAACAGAAATTTAAAATTATAGTTGATTACAAATGCAGGGGAAGTTAAAGTTAAAGAACCTATTCAAACTGCAAATATTGCATTAAAGGCTTCAAAATCAACATATGGATTCTTTTCAACAAGACTTTTCATTTCTTCAATCGTAAGAATATTATTTGTACTTAGATATGCCACAGAACCTTTAAGCATGCTTAATGACATCATTTTGGTCATAGCCCACTTGATATTTTCTATTTTCAGGTTCTTCATAGACAATATAAAAAAGTTGTCCATAGAACAAGGATCGCAAAGAGCTACAGACTTCAAGGAGAACAACGCTTTCTCGACATCTTCAGCTTTAATATAGCAATAGCTGAGATTTTTGGTAATTTTGTCATTCATCGGATCTTCAAGTTTGAGGATTTGGAATATCTCCAAAGCCTCAGAAATCCTGTTAAGCTCAATCAAGGTACAACCGTAAGAGAATCTTATTTTTTCGTCAGAAGGTGTCAGAGCAAGAGCATCTTCAAATGCACTAGCAGCCAAGTCATACTCCTTCCTATTGAAATGCATAAGCCCCTTAATATTGTAAGGCTTAGCACTCATGAAGATTTTGGCTGAGATATCATAGTATTTAGGATCCTGATAGATATGGCCAAGCTTTATATACAATTCTGCAAGAATAAGAGAGGTGCTTCTGTCAACAGGGCTTCCTATCATGGCTATGAATTTCAAGATCTCAGAAACAGCCTCTTCAGGCCTTTTTAAAGCTACAAGACAGTCGATTTTCTCCAAATACAAGGGAAAAGGCAATAAAAAATGATAAGCCTCGCCGTAGAAATGCTTGTCTTTGTAGGCTAAGCCTAACTGTATTAGCAGCTCAGATTTAAAAATTATCGGAAACTCAAACAAATTTTCATTGATCAAAATTTCCAAATCCTTGATTTTTTCGAGTTTTTCGGTTGAATTATTTATAATCGAGTCCATGACCAGAAATGCACGGTTTAGAGCCTCGTTTGCAGGATTGCATTTTGACAATGCTCTGTCAATGTATGCATTTAATTTAAAGTCTCGCAATGTCACATTTTCTTCTTGCTTGTATATCTTCATCATTTGTATGTACAGGAATAGTTGCTCTGTAAAGTTCAAAGGCTCAACCTTAAAGTCTGTGAAGATAAATCCCTGAGAGTCATGCGAAAAAAGATCTTGAGAGGATGTGTTGTAAGTTTTTAGCACCCCGACATTTCTTTTAGATCCCGTTCTAGTTGTAGCTTCTGCACCAATAACTTCACAAAAAAGTGGGATTTCCAGTGCTTCCAAAGCCACATCAAAATTGTCAAAGGACAAATGCATTAGCGCCCTTTCATTGCTGCTGATGCAAGCAGGAACTTCCAGAGCTTCTGGCTCTTCAAGACACAGATTTTTAACATACAGAAACCTCGTTTTAGAAACAACATCCAAGGACTCTCCAGAACTTTCCAAATACTCAGGAATAGAAACACCCAGCTTATACTTGCTTTTGCGGGTTTCTGAAACTTTTAAATTGTTTAAATTAATATTTAAGAAATTATAAAGCTCATTCATTTTTGGGAATAAAATTTTTGTAAAATGATAAATATTTGCTTAAGATTTTTATTACAGGCATTGTTTATTTGCATATTTTGCTGTTAGCAACTAAGAGACAAAGGCATGATTTAATATAGAGTCTGATATTATTCAGCAATTTTACGCTCCATTTCTATGCAAAATTAAACTTCACTTTTTATGTAAAAGTCTAGTGTTTGTTGATTTCTTGCTTTCTAAGTTTACAATCAACAAAATGTAGACTAACCTTTGCACTAAAATGCTATTTGCAGAATATTTTTAAGTCTAGTTCATCTTTTATCAGAGTTGTTAAGAAAATAAGATTTTTTATACTTTTCTTCCAAATATGTTATAATATCTTTATTCATATTATCGTTTTATAGATAATTTATTTTCCTGCTCCGCAATGTAGAACAGCATATCAACCATTCTGCAGCAGTAGCCATATTCATTATCATACCAGCTTATAAGCTTGAAAAATGTGGGACTCAGTTGCATGCAAGAGCCAAAATCAACAATTGAGCTGTGAGAATCCCCTATCATGTCGCTGCTTACAACATCGTCATCAGCTAGCCCAATAATCGACTGCATGTACGACTCTTTGGGCTTCTCAATTAATTTCCTGATTTCCTTTAAGTTTGTAGGCTTATTCAATTTTACTACGAAGTCAATGACAGATACATCAATGATCGGAACCCTGAAAGCAAGGGCATCCATCTTGCCTGCTAGTTCAGGGATAACCTTCTCTACCGCTGTTGCAGCACCTGTTGTAGACGGAATAATGTTCATGCAGCTTCTAGAGAGCCTGTACTTAGCACCTTTCAAGTCCACTGGCTTCTGCGAGCCTGTCATGGCGTGAACTGTTGTCAGAAATCCTTCAACAATCCCAAAATTGTCGTTCAGAAGTTTTGCCAGCGGTGCCAGGCAGTTTGTTGTGCAAGAGGCGGTGCTTATAACTTTCTGGTCTCCTAGTTTCGTATGATTCACCCCGTACACAAACATAGGAACATCCTCAGACGGACTGCTGAGAATAACTTTGCCTACCTTATGCCTTTCACACTTCTTCAGAGTGGTGAATTTTCCAGAGCATTCCAAAACATAATCTACATCATATCTCGACCATTTGATATCTCTAGGATCCGTCTCGTTCGACAAGAAAGTTTCTATGCCATGTGCTGTGATCGATTTCGCACCAATATCAATTTCCTCTATAGTCCCGTACACCGTATCATATTTTGCAAGATAGTAAAAATACTTTAAGTCTATGTTTGGATCATTTACCAGTGCAACTTTTACTCCGTTCTTCACTAGAATTCTATAAACTTGTTTTCCTATCCTTCCAAATCCGTTGATTCCAACAATCATTCTAAGAGATCTTGTAAATTCAAAAATCATTTAAAAATATCCAATTAAAACAAAGTGTTTTAAATTTAATTTCAAACATATTCGCTCAGTGATAAATAAAATATCCAATTTTGAAACAATTTTTGATAGAGTCCTGATTACTTATTTTTGCGACAAATTGGAGATTGAGGCTAAGACAAGCCTTTTCTTAGACTTTTTCCAAGCTGCAATAGAAAACATTTAATCATTGTCGTTTAAGCTTTTTAATTAAATTAAAAATTGATAAATAAAACAGCTAAAAGCAAACAAAATCTAAAAGAACAGAATATCTGGCGCTTTTTGTGTATTCCCAAGAGGCCAACTTCTGTTAAAAGTATCAGATTTTCTAATTCTTTTCTCTAAAATATTTCAATTTTTTTCAGAAATTTTTTTAATGGAAAACATTACAAAGTATAATTCTGATTAAAAAGTCAATAATGAATGATAAGACAACAGAAAAACACAGTCATTGAAAACATTTTTGGTATTAAAATGATATTTAACAAAAAAGTTGTATTCGTTAAAAACAATGCTTTATTGCAGAAAGACATTTTATTGAGCAGAATCCTAATTACAAGATTTTGCCTACAGGCCAAAACAGCCATAAGAAGAATCGAATTTGATTTACATGCTTCTATCTAATGCAAAATGGTGAAACATTGAAAACATGATGTTTTTAATAAGAATATTAATTTATTGGCTCTTGCAGAAATTTTTGAACGATTCGTCACATGCTGGATAAATTTTTGACCCAACAAAATTTGCAAAATTTTCAACAGTATGCAATTCTTCGTCGTTAATAAGACTTATGCAACATCCACGTGTTCCAAACCTTCCAGCCCTGCCTAATCTGTGCAGATAGCTTTCTGAAGAAAAAGGAAGGTCAAAATTAATGACAACATTGATTCCCTTAACATCTATGCCTCTTGTTGTAATATCGGTACTGACTAATATCTGACATCTGTTTCTAGAAAAATTATGGTAAACCATGTTCCTTTCGTCCTGCGACATTTGCGAATGGATGAAATAGCAGCTGAAACCTGTTTCTGTTATCTTTTTGGCTAGCATCTGTGCACTGATGATGCCGTTGCAGTAGATAATGCACTGATTTATGTCTATTGAAACTAGTATGGATTTCAGGCATGGCAATTTAGTATTCTTCCGTATTTTAACGTAAAATTGGGAGACATTTTTCAGAGTGTATTCATTGCTGACTTTAATCAGTTTTGGGGAGTTCATATTCATGTCCACAAAAGATTTGATGGAAGTGGGAAAGGTGGCAGAAAACAGGCATATCTGCTTCTTTTTTGGTAGAAGATTAATCAAACTGAAGATAGACTCGTAGAAGACAGAGTCAAGAAGCTTGTCAGCCTCATCAAAAATAATAATGGGATTGTCTTCAATTTTGCACACATTCTTCTGCAGTACGTCCAGAATTCTACCAGGTGTCCCAATAAGAACGTGTATTCCATTTGATATTCGAATTATGTCGTCTGTGAGATCAGACCCGCCCACCAGAGGCATGCTTTTAACACCAGTATCTTTACAAAACTTTTTAACAGTTTTTGCTATTTGTAAAGCCAATTCTCTGATTGGAACTAGTATAATAGCCTGCAAAGAGTTGTTCTTTGAATCAATCTTCTCTAGAATAGGAATTACAAATGAAAGAGATTTTCCAGTTCCATTTTTGGCTCTGACTAGTACATCCAGACCTTTTAAAATGGATGGTATGCTTTGGTGCTGCACCGGTGAAGGAAATTCAAAACCATGCTCTTGCATAGCTTTTATGGTATTGTTAGAAATGTTTAAGTCTGTCCACTTTGTAGACTTGTATTTTAGCAGCTCATCTGAGATTACACATTCAGAATTTACGCCTAATCGTCTGGACTCTGGCTCTTCATAGGGGCTTGCGGTTGGCGAAACGTCTTCGGCTCTTGCTGCAGAGCTGTTTGACAGAGATACATTCTTGAAGATCTTAATGACTTTCTGGGCTTTCTTCTCAGACATTGTCTTGTCTTGTTCCCTGCCCTCGTCTTTTATTGTGTCTAACTCAGAATTTCCAATTTTAGCCCTGTTGCTAATGTTCTCGTTTCTTCGCACACCCTTTTTTTCTATAAAAGGTTTGTGATCTACCATGCTAGAGCTGCTATTCGTAATTTCAGAAAATTCTTTTGTTTCATTTTTATTAATTTTTATTTTTGTTTTGCCAATGCAATCATCAAATTTGTTGCTTTGTCTTTTAAAATCTTCAAAATGCTTGTTGCTATTCACTGCAAACATTTCCTCTTGGTTTTTGTTTGCTGCTTCATTATCTGGTGATCTATTTCTGCTCTTGTTATTCATTGGGGCTATAAAAAATTCAAATTTTGTAATATTTTTTTGAAACAATCGGTTTAAAATAATTGAAGACGAGCGTCGCTTCTTAGGGGCTGTAACATCAAGAGAATGCCAAAAACTTGATATTAAAAAAAACCAAAAAATTCTACAATTAGCAAATTTTTAGATTACATCAAACTCTTCTCAAATCAAATTGCCCTTTTACTATTTCTTGAACAGCACACAACTTCGCTCTTAAATCTGCTTGCTACCTGATTTTTTGTCACTTGTAATATTCAAAGTCTGTATTTCAGAAAAAAACTTTTATAATTGGTTTAAGATTATTTTCTTATAGATTTCAGCGATATTTTTTTACCTCAAAATACCTTTATCAATAGAATAATAGCAAGGTTCTAGAAATCTACAAATAAATTATTAACCAGAAAGCTGCAAATTGTACTCAGATCAGTAATAAAGCCTTTTCATACTTTTGTGCTTAGAATTTAGATGATTATACTTTCCCAATGTCAGATGTAAAATTTAAACTACCAGATAACATTTTTATTGATCATTTTTGTATGTTGAATATAATAATTTAATCGATCACTTTAACAAAGTATAAGCATTAAACTCAATCATACTATGACTGTGCTTCACTGTTTCAAAAATCAGGAAAGCTTGATCCTCTGTGCTATATTTTTTTCTTATTCAAGCCCCTTATGAAACCAAAGTATGATTCGAATACTTTAAAGATTACAAAGACAACCCAGCAAAGGTCAAAAATAAACCTTGTATACATTAACCCATCCCATAGCCACAACGAGACAGATTTCATTCTCCTGGATGGCACCTATCTCTATGCCTTTGAGGCCGACTCTTCAATACCTTCAGATAAAATAGCTTTGAGTAAAATTCAAAGAGAATTTACAAACAAAGTGCTACAAGACGGAGAAGTAGACATTGACTTTATTGATAGAAAATACATTGACAAAATCAATCTTTTAAAATTGAATGTAGAAATAATCAACCTAACAAAGATAGAGGTAGATTCTCTGGAATTGAAAGAATCCATCAGAACAGTATACGAGCATTTTCCGTTTAATGTAGGGCAAAAGCTCTATTTTAGCTTATCCTCAGAGCCTGATATTATATTTGTTCTTTCTGTCGTAGAAATGGTTTGCGATAGTCCGCAGAGCTACGCTGTTCTTACTGAGGATACTGAAATCGTAGTATCTTCTATTTCTTCAAAAATTACCATTATCAACAATCAGGCTGAAAATTTTCTTCTTGATCCAAATTTCAGTTTTGAAAACCTTGGAATCGGTGGCTTGAAAAAGGAATTTGAGCAGATGTTTCGACGGGCATTTGTTCAGAGGCTTTTTGATCCGAGCGTCATCAAGAAGATGGGGATACCACACGTAAAGGGCATAATGCTATATGGTCCTCCGGGTACTGGTAAAACTCTCATTGCCCGTAAGCTGGGGTCTCTGCTGGGCGCCAAACCGCCAAAAATTGTAAATGGGCCTGAAATATTGAACAAGTATGTTGGACAGAGTGAAGAAAACATTAGAAATTTATTCAAGGAGGCCGAAGAGGAGTTTAAGCAGAAAAAGGAAAATTCGCAGATGCATATAATCATATTTGATGAAATAGATGCTATTTGTAAAAGGAGGGGCTCAGGAGGATCTGCTGGTGTTGGGGATCAAGTAGTCAACCAGTTGCTGAGTAAAATTGATGGTGTGGAGTCTTTGGACAATATTCTTGTTATCGGAATGACTAATCGACTTGATCTCATTGACGAGGCACTTCTCAGGCCAGGAAGGTTTGAGATCCATCTGGAAATTTCTCTGCCTGACGAGACAGCAAGATTAGAAATCTTCAAAATTCACACCAAACAGATGTCTGGAAACAACTTTCTATCCGAGGACGTTGACTTAAATACAATGGCCGAGCTATCAAAAAACTACACAGGTGCCGAAATATCAGCAGTGGTCCGAAGTGCCAGTTCTTTCGCCTTAGAACGCAAGGTTAGAAGTGAGGAGGGAAACAGGCTTGTTGCTGATGAAAACATTTCTATTAATATGAACGATATGATCAGGGCCATAGACGAGATAAAGCCAGCATTTGGGTTTAATGACAAAGAGTTTGAGACATTTACTAAGGTATTCTATGAGACAGAAAGCTTTATCAAGGCTATTGAACTGGGCAAACACAGTCTCGAGAACTTGAGATCGACAAATCTGTTCAATACGAATTCTATTCTTTTCTTTGGGGAAAATGGAACGGGTAAGACAACTTTGGCCGTTAGAACAGCCTTGCTAAGTTCTTTTCCATTTATTAAAATAATTAGTCCGCGACACATGGTTGGAATGGGTGAAAATGATAAGGTAAATTATATCAAGGACAAATTCATGGATGCTTACAAGTCTTCTGAGGCCATATTGATTTTGGACGACATTGAAGGGCTAATAGAGTACGTGGCAATTGGCCCCAGGTTTTCTAATTCCATTCTTCAGGCACTTAAAATTTTTATCAAAGCAGAAGATAAAAATAAGCTCTATGTTATTGGAACAACATCAATGCCAGAAATATTGCAAGAGTCTGGAGTCTTTGATTGCTTTTCCGACAGTTTTGAGGTTCCGAAGATTAATTCTGAGGATTTTGCCAGGCTTTGCCAACAAAATTCAGAATTCAAAAATATAAATTTTGAGAAAAGTTTGCCTCTCAAGAAAATTATGTCGATGCTTTCGCATCCTGACATGTCAATGAAATAAAGTCTAGCATTGTTTTGATCTTAGTTTTGTTACTTCATCAAGCTTTTGTAAATTTGTTGTATTTTAGATCAATTTAGATTTACTGTTAAAAACTCTTAGTGTTAGCATTAGCAGTATGCTTTTATTTGTGTTAGAAATCTAATCTAACTAAGTCTATAAAATGCCTCAGTTCTTTGATTTTTACAAAAACAAGAGCTTTAAAATATCATTTATTTTTAGTTTTACGATAAGTTGAGGATTTTATATGAATCTTTAATAGTCTAAATCCGTCTTTTGCAGCTATTTCTTGATAGTCATTATGCTTTCAATCCTTTCTTTTATTTTATTTGCTGCTGATTGGTTTATAAATATAAAATTGTCATCTATTTCTTCAATAACAAACTTCTCATTCTCTCCAAGTTTCAATATAACTTCTTTGATGCTGGGCTCTGTTTCTATCAGACACCCTTTAGTAGCTTTGACCATTAAGGGATTCTTTATAAATTTTATATAATATCTTCTTTTAGAATGGTTTTAAATCAGGTACATGTCCTTGCGAATGTATTTACAGAGATAAATATTCTTTGTTTTGTTATATCAATACACATTAGATGGAAAAATTGTTCAAATTGGATGAAGTTTTTTGATGTTAAAACCAATAATATTATAAATCTCAAAGTTTTGAACAACAATTCTTTTCAAATAAATTTATTGACATTTTAATATCAGTAAATTTGCATATTATTTCAGTTGTTTTCAAGTTAATTAAAAAAACTATTTTTTAACAGCCCCAATGGGCGTAAAAAACTTGTGGAAAATTTTGAAAGATTGTGGTGAAAAGGCCAATCTTAAAAACAAAACATTGGCAATAGACACCAGCATATGGATGCATCAATACAAGGATATGCCACGAGATTTAATAATATATTCAATTTCAAAGAGGATTTTTAAGATAATTTATAATGAGATAAGCCCTGTTTTCGTTTTTGATGGCGCTGCACCAAAAATTAAAAAACAGGTTTTGGAGTCCAGGAGAAGAGATAGGCTCAAAAGCATTCTGCTGGGAGTTGCAAACAATAGAGAATGCAAGATTTGTAAAAAGCCTCTTAAAGAATGTGTTCATGTCAATTGTCAGGATGACGAGTCACTAAATAAAATTTTTGAGGATGCCCAGAGGCGACTGAAAGATCATGACTACAACTGGGGAGAAATTAGTGATGAATTTGATAATGCTAACTTAGAGCAGGACAGAAATGAAACTTTTCGCAGTGATGATAATCATAACATTTACAAAAAGCACGAGACAAAAGAGATGGATTGCTATCTTAGCTTTGATCCTGATTCCATAAAAAAACTCAGCAAGCACCAAAAATTAAAAAAATTGATAGAATTGAGGAGTAAAATAAAAATGACGACATTAATTTGCGAAGATGATTTGGCGGATGAATTTAGTTTGAAACAGATTGCAAATGTTAAGAAAAGAAATCTGGTTACAAATATGCTTAAAGACTTGAATTCCAAATCCCGAATTCTTTCAGATTGCACATCATTCTCAGAGCTCAAAATTGATCAAGATTCGAGCAAAAGAGAAGGCTGTTCAGAAGTTAGGAATAAAAAAGAGAAAATTTTGGCAGAAAAAGATGATGAAAGTGAGAATCTAGAAATGTGCTTTGACCAAGTACTAACTGATAGAGACGAATGGAATACAATATATGAAAAGTACAAAACTAAGAGCAAGAGTGAAGATGCAGTGTCAAATGTAGAGTCTCAAGATAGGATGATTAATGAGATTGAAGAAAGGATTAAAATAAATAGCATTTTGGATTTGGAAGGTACAAAAGAAAGGCCAATTAAGCACTTTAGCAGAAACTTTGCCAAAAACAATACCAAAGTTATTTCTACAAAACCTGACAGCAAAGAATTAAATGTGAAAAAGACTGAAATTGAAGATTTTTATTCACAGAGCTCTGATGTGTTTGATCTATTTTGGAAATCAGATGACTCAATGTCTGAATATTCTGCTCAAAATGTAGACTATGTCCAGATAAAAGAGAAATTAGAATCTATGAACAGCCAAATTAAATTAGAAAATGAAGGCTTAGTTTTAGAAGAATCAAAGAAAGTAGAAAGTATCATTAAAACAATCATTACTTTGTTTGGAATACCATTCGTAGATAGTCCTGGTGAAGCTGATCCACAATGCTGGTATTTGTTCAAAAACGGCTTGATTGATGGTGTAATTTCTGAAGATAGTGACATGCTGATCTATGGGACTACAACTTTTAAGAATTTTTTCAGGAAAGACAGAGATATTAAGATGTATACGGCTGAATCGATCAGGAAGAATGCTGGTTTTGACAAAGAAAAGCTAATCAAGCTTAGTTTTCTCCTAGGCTCAGATTATTGTAGCGGAATAAAGGGGTTGGGTGCAAAAAAGGCAGTTCAAAATATTGACGGTGTAGCGCAGGGTCAAATAGAGCATCTTATAGAGATCTACAACGGTGAAAATGTCAAGAAAATTAAGAATTTGAAATATGGAATCTTTGACTTGAGAAGCTACAAAGATTTTTTGTTGATGAATGGTTTAGAAAGAGACAAAATTGATGAACTTTTGACTTTTGCAAAAGGCATTTTAAAGATGAATTGTTCTTAGACAAGCTTTGTTATTTGGCAGAGAAAATGATAAATAAAAACTTTCAGCAGATCAAAAAATTCATATTAGGTTAAATACAAAAATAAAACTTGAAAGCAAAAATATACTGGATTTAGAGCTTTACAAAAGATGAGATGAGACTAGGATAAAAAGAATATTTAAGCTAACTGTTAGCCTTATAGCATTATTTGAAATCACTGCCAATTCTCTAAATCCAGTCAGAAACAAAATATGTATCTCAAAGGAACCTATGATATTTGCTGTTATTATTGTGTCTTGAAGAAGTATTTGATTCTAGCAGTTTATATATTCAGGCCTATCAGCAAGATATTGTATAAAACAGAATCAAATCTTTGTATTTGGTTTATTTTATATTTAAAGATGCCTGAAGCAGACTGTCTTATTAAGTTTCAAATCTTATTTTTAGTTTTGTTGACTAACCTTGACTTTTCAAAAAATTTACCATTTATGAACAAAGAGCTGGCAGGAAGAATAGTAGCAAATTTTAAGAACATCGACTTAAATGACACAAAAGTAATAGATGATGCAATAACATCTTTGAAAGAGGATGGCATGTGGGATTCTACTTCAGAGACAAAATTGAAAGTTTTCGTTGCTTGCATGAAGCATAGCGAAAACGAATCGAAAGCAAATGAACTACTGATAAGCTTAATCCCAAAGGCATCAATTGAAGACTTACAGACAATTTTCAGGAAAGTAAGCACTTACAACGAGATATTTGTGGAATACTGCAAAAAATACTCAAGAATAAAGAAATTGAGACCAATTATTGTAGGAATTTTTACAAAACTGAAAATTGTCTATGAAAAAACTCATATCTATCCTCAAAATGTCAAAATATCTGATGAAAATGTTATAAAAAGACTGCTTGAGACATTGAACTCCTATGAATTCAAGCAAACAAAGTCTGCAATAGCAAGACTAGATCTTATACAAAATCAGCATCTTCTTCCTAAGCTTACTGAATTTGGCATAAGAAATTTCAGATCAATCTGTGGCCTAAACTTTTCATTATTTTTCATTTTAACTCCTAACCATGAATCAGAAATTATCAGAGTGGAGTACTTCAAAACGGTAAAAGACATGGAACAAATCACTGAATTTTTAATGATAAACCAGTTTTTGAATGAAGATATCAATAGAGTTGAGATAGCAGAAAGTTTTAAAACAAAGCTCTATGGTTTGAGGATTCAAGCAAATTTTAATGATTCTGTAAACAGGTTATACTGCAAAATTCTTTATCCTATGTGTAAGAGCCAAAACTTGGCCAGAAGACGTTTCGGCTCTTTATTATTATTTAATACCATAGAATTCTTAGATCATACAAGCCAATTCAAGGAAATTATAAATGGCCTTGTATACGATAAAAATCATGTCATAAGACAGTCGGCTTCTAAGTATTGTAAGATGATAGACAAAGATATTTTTGAGCTTATCTCAGAGCTCAAAGACACAAAAAGTTATAAAATTATAGGTGCCAGTGAATTTTTAAAAAATTGCAATCCAGTAGAGGTATTTGCTTGTTTTAAATCTGACTTTGAAGATAAGAAAATGCCTAGCTTTGGGTTTCTTTATTATTTTAACTCAATCAATTTTTGTTCTAAAGAATACTCCAAAATAGTTGATAAAATTTTTGCAGAATCTAAACTTGAAGTTTTAGCTGATCCAAATGATTGGAAAATTTTGAGAGAAATCCTTGTGTTCTACTATCATAACGATCAAATTGACATCCCTATAAATGTAATGCTAAAGACAGACCATCTTGGGCTGATTTGCTTTTTGAAGAACATGATTGATTTGACTAAAATATCAGAGCCTTGCCTTAAAAAATACATAGATTTGGGATTAGCCCAAATTAAGGAAAAAGGCAATATTATCAGAAAGAGTGGAGGTCTTTCTGAATACTTTGTTTTGCTGGTGAAGAACAGAAAAAACTATTTGAGAGTGAAAGAAGCCTTGTTTAATATAATTTGCAGAAATAGTTCATCCATTGAGATAGAAAGGTGTTTGCCTGAAGCAACTATAATACATGCTCTGAATGCTTTTATTGCAATCTTAAATGAAAATGCACATGATGATTTAGAGTTTTACTTTAGACTAGGATTTGAATGTTTTAACAATGCATTGTTCAGTATAAAGAATTGCGGATGCTCAATTCTAAGCAGTATTTTCAAAAAACAACTTTTGATCCAAAAAGACTTTGATTCGCTGTTTTTATCTTATCATGGAATAAGATCCTATCTTTTAGAGATGTTGAAACATTCTATTTCTGCACTTAATTCATTATCAGTATACTTCATTCTGTTTATTCTGTCAAGAACCAACGATCTCACGAATAGAGAAATACATCTGATTGAACAATGCAAAAATTTTGGAGGTCTTACCCATTTAAAAGTGATGGAAATATTAAAGTTCAAACCTGAGAAAAGTGAAGATACTAAATTGATTCTTAAATTTGGAGAAAAACAAGAAGAGAAAAGCATTTTATTAAGAATTTTGCTAATTTATAATACAAATGATACTGTTGCAAAAGATGCAGCTAAGATATATCTCGAGAAACACTATAATTTTCCAGTTGTTTCATATGAATATTCAGTTCATCTGTTAACAAAGTTAATAAGAAATAAAGGATATAACGCCTTTGTGGAGGAAAGGCTCATTGAGTTAGATTCAGATTTAACAAATCTGAGTTCAAAATCAAATATGTTTGACGAGTGTCCCTGCAATGAGGATGGAGATATGCCCTACTTAATATCTTTGCTGCAACAAGAATAATAAATTACTATAAAAAGCTCAAAGAAGAAGTGAATATTGTTTAGTTTTGTATTTATGATCAACAGATTTAGAATCAAATTTGAAATTTTTTCTAAATTTAAAACATTGCTGTAAACTAAATAACTGTAAATTTATATAACACAGAAAAACGTAAAATATATAATTAATATAGATATCACAAAAAATTTTCAAAAAAAATCTAAAAAGGGTTTTTACTGTCTTTTAAAATTTGGTAGATCTAAATAGTAGAAGATTTATCGTAATAAGTGTTGTATATGCTTACTGCCCTATTCAAAGACTCATTGGCTTCCTTTTGTTCTTTAAAATATTTTTCAATAGCCTCTGGACTCTGGCCTTTAATTCTATGAAAATCATTGTTGGCTTTTCTAATAAAAAACTGTTTCATAGATGGAGACAGAAACTTTGAAGCTGTGTTAAGCAGTGCAGAATATGCGTCTTTGGCCTTTTCAATTTTCATGGGGTGCCAAAACATTTAAACAAAAAAAAGAGAACACTCATCTATTCAAAAGACATTTGTAACCAAATGTTAGCTTTTAAGTAATTCCAATATAAATAATTTCGATACATATCTCTATAAAAACAATGTTTTATTGTGTTACCTTTGTTTGCGTAAAATAGAAATTAAAACAGTTCTTCTGCTAGGTGAAAAATCCTTAACTTTGTTATTTCAGAATAACAGATGAATTGTCTGTTCAAGCTCAGCTTTATGTATGCTCAGCGACAAATTATGCAAAATCACGTGTCTAGCGTTTTCTTGCTGTAACACAAAATTCTAGATTTGCAAAGTAATCTTACACAGCCCATGGAATACACTCATGATTGGGCCAAAGCCCCGTAATATTTTTATGTTAAAGGTCTAAATAAGTTTTTTCGGCTTGCCTTTTCTCATTTAAATCACATA
The DNA here is from genome assembly GCA_030522765.1 of Ophioninae sp. B BG-2022a. Classification (NCBI taxonomy): domain Eukaryota; kingdom Metazoa; phylum Arthropoda; class Insecta; order Hymenoptera; family Ichneumonidae; species Ophioninae sp. B BG-2022a. The sequence goes on from JAPYZJ010000949.1 coordinate 33,088, forward strand.
TAAAGCTTTGAAAAACAAATTCCCTCCTCTTCTAAAATACAATTTTCTTCAATCCATTTTAGGGGCAAAAAAGTAAAAAATTTCAGTAATAGTATTTTCCTTCATCTTTATTTCAAAATCCTTAAAAACCTATAAATAAAAATTTTTCTTTTAGCCCACAAGATGAAGTTTCAGATTATCAGCATAA
>JAPYZJ010000950.1:0-33260 GCA_030522765.1 Ophioninae sp. B BG-2022a
TACGACCTTTTGAAATATCGTGATTTCTGAGATTCTGGAAAAGTGGCCAGGGAAGACGAAAAAAATTTTTTTCCGTTTTCAAACTCTTAAAAGGGTCTATTTAATCGGAAATTTTCCGCTGATTACGAATATGCCCGAAATTTTGCTGAAAGTGCAAAATTAGACTGGGAAAATGGGAAAAACCTTTTCTGGAATATTTTTTCGACTTTTTCTCCAGAAATGGAGACTTCAAGAAATGCAGAGTAAATTGATGGAACGAAATTTCGTTACGTAAAAATATTAGTGCGACGTTACAATTCCCCATCGAGATTTGACGTTATTACAGTTCGTCTCGTTGATGGCCGAACACACCGAAGGGATGTAGAAGTGCACGCGAATGAGAGAAACAGCATTCGAACAGATCGGCGCGCGAAAGGTCCGGGTTTTCGAGTTATATGTAGGAACAGGACTCTCATTGTTTCCGACTCTCCATTTTGGTTCACCATTGCATCGCCTACCCTTCAACTACGTTGGTTTTAACTCTCTCCTTTGTTCTCTCTTTTTATCTCGGTCCCGGTGTCGCCAATTTTTCGCTCCCTCGCCGCATCCTGACGCGAAAAAAAGACTCTTTCATCGGGATGCTCCGGTGCACGCCAATGAAAATCGAATACCCGCGACACGTGTATTTACAGAGAAAAAAATCGACTGACGATGGGTGGGGGCAGAGAAAAATAGTGGCGGACGGATAGAAGGATAATTAGATTTATGAATGAGTTTCTGAACCCCCCCCCCTTCTTCGATCAAGCTGAAATTTTGCACAAATGTTGCTGTTGATATTCTAAGTGAACAGCCAAAAAGATTTTTGGCGACTCGTAATAGTTTTCGAGATATTTAATTTTGAAATTTTCTTGTTGGTTTCTGGAAACAACCCCTTTTTCGATCGAGCTAAAATTTTGCACAAATGTTGCTGTTGATATTCTGAGAAAACAACTAAAAGGATTTTTGGCGACTCATGATAGTTTTCGGGATATTTAATTTTGAAATTTTTTTTGTAGGTTTTTGAAAGCAACCCCCTCTTTGTTCGAGCTGAAATTTTGCACAAATGTTGCTGTTGATATTCTGAGAGAACAACTAAAAGGATTTTTGGCGACTCGTAATAGTTTTCGCGATATTTAATTTTGAATTTTTCCTGTAGGTTTTTGAAAACCACCCCCTCTTTGATCGAGCTGAAATTTTGCACAAATGTTGCTGTTGATATTTTAAGAAAACCTCTAAAAGTATTTGCAGCGATTAGCCATAGTTTTTGAGAATACGAATTTTGAAGTTTATTTTTTCATCGCGTTCGAGTGTACTCGCCATTTGTTTGGGTTTGAGCTCGTTCATAGTTGTTTGGAATTATTTAATATATTGAGAGTACCGTAAATTAAATAATATCAAAAATTCAATATTTCGGAAATGATGGCTCATGGCCGAAAATCCTTTTAGACGTCTATCTCTTCACTTAAATATTGAAATAAATCAATATCGAAGTGAACATATAATATTTGTAATAAGATTTCAAAGATATCAAATTATTGAAAACCACTGGGGTCATCAATACATCGAAATTTGTACATTTTCGAAATATTTCGTGCATTTATAAGACATCGGGTAACCGATAAAACGGATTGTTGGCTACGAAAATGAAAACAATCAATCATGGATGAACCAATATTAATCCATGAGGAAATCGGGATTTTGGATTTATTTGTACGTTATATAGACTCGACACAAGCTATGATTGAATAATGGACCGATCGTGCGAATACGATCGGAAAATATTTGCGTGTTTTACAATTTTAGGATGGATATCCGTTGTTATTTTGTACCCAAAGCAGGGCTCGTGAGGAACGCAAATTTGAGCTTGCATTGGCATTGATCGCTCCGACGTATATCGATATCCCGCGAATCGTTATCGGATTTTACGCAGCTGTTACGATCGGCCTATACGCGAACCCGGAATAGCCCGTCCGAGTAGCATTTCCTGATCAATATATTCAGGCCACCGAGCCACCTCTGCACTAACCATGAAATCATTATGGTTTCACGTTAATAATGGCACCAAAACTTTTTCGGTTAAACACGACATATACAAATACAATCTCATCAAATATCGATAATCAATAAGAGTTCAGAGTTATTATATTTTTCAGAAAGATATATATTATTTAATATATTTTTATAATTAATATTTATAATATATAAATAATATATAATACATAATATAATATATAAATATTTATAATAAATATTTTATAATGTATTATATTTAAAATATATATTTAATAGAAAAAAAATGTATTATCGGTGATAATACGACGCCATAAAATATCGGATATATCAATAACAACTATTTCTGTTCATAAAAAAAATATTTACTTAATATGAACAAATTAAAAAGTGTTTTTATATAATTAAAGAGCAACAATTTTCCTGGCAGCGTTGAGTGGGTCAGTACATGGATGGATGACCGTTCTGTCGATTATTGCCTACAACGATGTCTCAAAACTTCGAAAACCGGAAATGACAGCTGATGCCATTGTTTTAAATGGAAGGAAATTAATGGAATATCCGAAGTTAATTAAATGTTCATTTAAGCCGGAATTTCGTATAATTATTGTGTTATTCATCGTGATGAAATAATTGAAACAGAAATTCATCAGGTATAACGGAAATGTATCAAACAGTGCAGGTACTGTTTTTTAAAACGAATATAGTGAGACTGAGTTCGTTGTTAACAAGTAGCCGTTAATGTTTGCTGTTATTCGCTCTTCCCTTCGTCCAAAACTTTCTCACCGTATAATGTATTTATGTCGGTGAGAAGGTAATTTGAATTTTATTCACGGGGAAACCGATGAAAAGTTTCGCCCTGAATACCCCGATCGTGCCAAATCCGCTGGGGCCTCTTCCGCACCTTCTGTTCGTTCTCCCGTCAGCTGTTTTGTACGGCTAAACTCCGGTTATTAAGCCCTGAGTTTCCAAATCCTCAATAATACTCGCCTTTTCAATCGCCCGACCGAACCTCAAATTTTCGCGGGAATCCTAACATTTCGCGGTCCGAAAATCCGCCGTATATTTCCGAACGGCCCAGGGATGAAAAAAATCGTATCTCCACTTTAGACGAAAATAAAAAAAAAATTGTAATTTTTTTTAACTCGTAATGGTCACTAGATTTTTTCTTAACAAAATTCTGTTTTGCAAATTCTTTCTTGAAAAATTGATAAAATTTTTCTTTATAATTTTTTAAAAAATTGACAAAATTTTTCTTTATAATTTCTTTAAAAATTGTCCAAATTCACTAAAACAGCCATTGACCAATATAGTCGTAACAAAATCGTCAATGTACCTCTACATATACACTTTCGAATAAAATAAACTTGAACGAAATTGGAAAAATCGTTTTTCAGATAATAATTTTTCAAATTTGCACCAATTTTCTGCACAACGATAAAAAGACTAAATTCTTTTGATTCTCCAGTAAACAGATGTTTTCCTCAAGTCTACAAAAAAGTGTCAAAAAACTCAACTTGGTATCCACCACAAACCACCAAGTTTTATCTCTGTCACAATAAAGAAATTCTTCATTGAAGAAAATAGAATTTCGCGTTGATTGAGTTTAACGAGTGAATTACGAAATCATCCATAAATTGGATTAATACGAGTACACAACGGAATAATTACGTACTTTTTGAACACCATTCCGTGGACGTGATAATTCAATGAGTACTTCCTCCCAGCGAAAGAATCTTTGTAGATCGAGGAACTCAATAAACTAAATTCTAAAGTAGGGCGTTACGTTAATTCAATTCTGGGGCGTTTCGAACGAGAGCACAAATTCGTTACGAATTTAATCGTGTCTTTTTTTTGTCGCAGGTTGATTATTTAAATTTTCATTTTATTTGCCTCTATTTACTTCGCTCACTTTCCCTCTTCCTCCGTCACCTCGTTTTTTCTTCGTCACTCTCATACCCTCTTCCCCTCTCTCTCTCTTTTTCTCTTCCCCTCCCTCTTCGTCCCTCTTCGTCGTTCACTTTATTTCTGTAGATGGTACCTGGGAACTGTCACGGGTAACTCATTTACGGTAATACATTTCCTGAAGTCTTGTCGGCGTCGAGGGTTCCGAAAGTACGATGACAAGATGCGCGTTGGAAAGGCCTGCGCAGAACCGTTGTGCAAGGACCTCTCTCGGAAGCCATTAATTCTACCCGTCCTTTTGTCTATTTTAGTCGTGAGGGAGAGAAAGCAAGAGAGAGCTAGAGGGGGGGGGGGGGAGGGTACAGGTCCATAATAGCGAGGACAACCGAGTATACGAAGTTTTTTTTTTTACGCTCTCCATCATTTTTTTTCCCCAGTTGTCCGTTGCTACCCTCTCGAGTATTGTTCAAGGGATCGTAATTTTTTTTTGTTTTTTTATCGCGTTAAACATCGAAAATATTCCTGATGTAAAACAACGTTAATCACTGATGACAGGCTACGAAGAAAAGTAGACTCGATGGGGTTCACTTTTGGCACGCAATGACAGCTGGCTTTGATCAAGAATGAACACGTGTCGAGTGAATGTCTGCTACCGGAAGTTTCCGGTCACTAACGGTTTGAAACAAAAGCTTTTGATCTCATTGGGTGATGAGTATGTGGTCTTATCCCAAAGAAACAGACCTGAGCAATGATGATGGGGCGAAAATCAAACAATGTGGTTGAATCAGCCAATTTCCGGTTTTTGAACGCAGGTTCGTACTTGGAAACGTTTAAAAAATCAAACTTGTTTTGTAAAATTTTTTGAAAATGAATGCATTAAAAAGTTTATAAAAATAACATTGTTTTCGAGTACCCGAAGTATAATGATGCTTTAATTGATCAAAGTTTGTCAATTTTTCAATTTAAGTCAACAATAAACTATTTTGTTTATTAATATAAATGGTATTGATTAACCAAAGGATTTTCACTATATCGATAACTAGTACTTTTATCATGATTACTAATTTAAATCAATATTGTTTCATAACTGTGTAGTTTCATCATACTTACATTTACCCTAAACCACTAAGTCGCAATTTCAGCAAGCTTGAACGGTAGTACTGTGCACTCGCGCACTAACTAGACTTTTATTGCATTTTACCAGGCGTATGCTCGTCCCGAGTTCCGCTACCCTTGAAAACGTTTGAAGATTTTTTTAACCTATAGATTGAGACTTGGGTCCGAAGTTGAAAAAATGTCAAGAGACTCGGAGGTTGTTTCGAGTGTGTGCGGAAATGTTGCGAATGTTGGCTTCTTTGACTACGGAAGCCTAAAAAGAATATTCATTGCATTCCAGGGATGGAAACTTCGGCGTAACGAGTTTTTCCTCCGTCAGAGTAAACGATCCTGTGAAATGGGACTCGTTTGAATTAAGCCGAAAGTGTCTTTGGTCCAACAACTTTTTTCATTACTTTTCGAAAGTTTATCAACATTTTGTTCCTTCCCACTTTTTTCCTGCTCCAATCATTCTTGGCTTCGTTTGGGTTTGTTTGGGTTTGTTTGGGTTTGGGTCGTATAAACTCTGGTCTCGTGCATCGGCTTTTCACATTTCACTCACAACGCCTGGTGTATATCGCTGAGTACCAATGTACGTACTACGTTCACAATCCTGATCTTTTCCGAATTTCTCTTTTCTTTCCCTACGGTCCCCCACTGGCCTCTTTTCCTTTCACGCGTTCTCATTTCGAATGCTGGTCCCGCTGGCGTATCTACATTCCAGAAACGTCCACCGGAAAACCGAGTAGAAGCAGTATACCGAGAGCCCCAGCGCTTTTCTCTCTTATCACCCGCTTCACGAGCAGTGAGACACGTGAGTCGAACCGGAGACTCGAAATTCCCTGGAATCCCAACTGCAGTTGTTCCCCTCGTCTCTTGTTGCCTAGGAGCCTGAATCAGTACAGGATTCTATTGTTTCACTCGATCGTGCTAAACAACCATCCAACCCCCGTTTCAACGGGAAACCTGCGAAATTGCATTTTCAAAATTTCGTCCGATCGTCAGACGTGAGCCAGTCCTTTATTTGAAATTTCAGATGAGCGTTTGTCTTTCCAGGGAAGAAAGACACGCCAATACGAGCTTTTGGAAAAAATCACTTTGGGTAAAGGCAGATACCATGTATTGGCTATTGGATGAGGTTCAAGTTGGTGGAAGTTTGGTGGTTGTTCTGGCAATCAGGATCACAGTTTGGGAAGATGGAAGGCTAGCAAGTGGATCATCGGAAAGAACCGTTTTTACCAAAACTAGAAACTGGCCGGTATCGTTAATTCTGATCCTGCAGTCCTAGTCGTAAAACGTTCCCATCTTGATGCCACGTCTCCAAAACTCTGGGTCATTGGATGGATCCATCAATTTGATGAAAAGCAATTGAAATTAGGAGAAAATAGTATCAGCATAGTGGAATCAACATACCCCATCATACAGCATCGATGAAAGCAACAACGACAACGGAAAAAGCCAATGCCAAACCTGGCTCAAAGCTGTTTGAGAATTAGAAGTTGGTCTAGACTATCAGGCACTCGGCCAACCACACGTCATCAATAAGGTCGCCAATTTTCACAATCAATTCGAAAAACCAATGAAAACAAAACATTCCTACACTTTGATCATGTTTGATGCTGGCTATTACGAAAAAGAGAGTTTTCTAGCGTTGACGAGTTTTCGCATCACCGTCTGGTTAAAAGCACGGTCTTTTAGTCTACGAGGAAATTAATGTTAACCTCAAAAGATACCGGCAGCGTAGTAGCCGCCTGCTTTGGACAGCTTTGCCTTTTCGTTTTCACAAGCCTTTGCGAAGACGAGCTAGCCTGTCACATGTTCAAAAGATTTTCTCAACCATACCACACCAACCCTTCTATCTACTGCTCATACCAGGAATGGAGTGCTGTCGCTTAAATACACATTTTTACGTGCAGCCAACCTAGGCCAGGACGTAGCTGAACCTCGCTTGCCAGTAGCGCAGGTAAGTTTCCTGACAAACCTAAACTGTGAAAGCGGTAGTACGCTGGAGACGAAACGACTGAAAAAACCCTAGAACCGGATCGCGGTATCCAACGTGAATAAAACTTGGATCGACAATGAAGTGCCGAAATTCGAAAGATACACACTTCTGCTAATCGAATTTAAATGGTTGTTTAGGCTTGAAGAAGAGTTGGTTTGGACCAATATTTTCATGGGTGACCGTTCAGTCGCAAACGGAGCTGGAAGTTAATGGTTAATCGGATTTTCCATTATGCCGTCCATAGGTAATGTATATTAGCCCAGGTATTTCACAGTTTCCCCGTGCCCACGTTTTCAACAACTTGGGAATTAACTTCCAGCGTCAAGTTTCTCTTGATCAACATGATTTAGACTCACATAAAAGACAACATAGGATCAGCTAATTTCAAATCCTCGAAATTCTATCACCATTTTCCATTCTTTTTCACTGTAAGCCAGATCTTTTTTGAGAGGGTTCCAACTGAATCGCCATCAGCAACCAGTCCAAATAGAATTCCATTCTTCGCTTGATCTTATTAAGAATGGGCAGTAATCTTCCCAATGCAAAATTGATAAGAGTCCTGGTTGAATCCTTGATCAAACGGACTAGACTGGCTAATAATATTGACCAATCTCGTCTCAAGTGTCCAATCGATTCGGTAAACTTTAAGCTTCGACGGAAATCTTTTCGTAGTCTCTTTCGATAATCAATACAGAGTGGATTGAAATGGCGAGCGAGACCATTGGCTTGCAACCCGAAGTGGCGACGAAAACAGGGATGGAAGGCGAGGCAAGAGGAATTCGACTGGTAATGGATATATATGTACTTCTCTGTACATACCCACATATATATACTCGTTCAGTGCAGAAGCGATACAATCCAAAACCGAGACGATTCAAACCTGCTTAATGACAAAGTTTCCAGGGTTGTGAAGCAGCCCCTGAGCATCGATCGCTCTGTGATTGGATTTTGCTGTTGATTTCCATCATTGGGTATTCTTAGTCGATGAAGAATAGCTTTTTTGATTCTAGTCTGTTGAACCTAATGTGTCACCGAGTCGAAAAGGGTTTCAAAGATTCTCACTTGAAAACCTAATATGTCACCAAGCGGAGTGACACTCCACTTGGTGACATCAAATCGAGTGACATTTCGTAGACTCCAATTAGTCGTTTTGTCCCACATGGATATATGTACATATATTGATCGCACTGACTATACGTAGGAACCCAAGAGTTGGCAATCAAGACTCATTTATGGGAATTCAATTGGGATTTAGAAAAATTGTTTTATGATCATCTGCTTTCTGGTCTCCAAAAGAACTAGCAGTTTATAATGACTAGGAATTCGCTAATTCTTGATGATCAATATCATCCATTTTGCCTGATGAATCATCATTTAAATTAAAAACATCGAGTTCAGCTCCAATGTCATCATTGATTTATCAACCACCTCTTCACGATGAAAAAAATAAATCTTTGGACCTCCAACCAGAACTAGCAAGACGCAGTCTAGAGTAATCCATACCTGAATTGTCGTGACCTTAGGAGTTCGTAAAATCTCATTTTTTTGGTGAACAAAGTTTGAAGGTGAAATAATAACGGTACGTGGGTAAAGTGATCCCAGAAGGGAGAAAAAAAGAAGTGGGAAAGTGAAAAATGAATGTGAAGAAGAAACCCAAGGGAGGCTGGAGCACGAGAAGAAGCGTAGAAGGGTCGAGAGTGAAATTGGAATCCCCTGGGAGAAACGTCGATACTCGTTAGTTATGAATAATGCAAATACAGACCTCTTGTGAAGCTTTGATCCCCCCCCCTCCCTTTTTACCATCGCCCTCCAACTCCGACGAATTTACGTCTCGTGTGCGAGTTAGTTATATTCATCGTGTGTAGTCAGTCTTCTGCTACGTCTATACAGATAGGTCTGTACAGCGGACGAGAATTGCGTGGGTTAAAGAAAACTCGCTTCCCGGCAGGTTCCGGTCGTTTCACAAAGGTTCAAAGCTTCCAGCTACGATAAGGCCAACACCTTTATGCAACCACCATCATCGCAGCCGGCACGTCTCAATGCCGTGGACGCCCTTCGCGCTAAACTCAATTTTACAAAAGCCCTTTGCCAGCTTAAACCACTTCTACTTTCATGTTTCGTGGCTTTGGCACGTGTACGCTCATCGACTATCTTTATCGGACCCTCGCTATTATCTAGGAAACAATAATGCGTGTTATAGTTGCAAATTCAGTTATCAATCCTTTCGTTCTATTAATAGAATTACTCGCGTATTGTGGTTTCCATCGTTCCTTTCAGTCTTTGACACCCTTTGCATTTTTTTATCCCGTACGTGACGAACGATTTTTATCTTCAGGAGGGCACAGGGCAAGTGAGAATAACTCCGGTTGTTACAAACTATTTGAGGTAATTTCAGTTGGAATCGAAAGCAAAAAAAATGTACTGTTTTAGGGCACGAGTAGATGAGACTGAGCGGTCACCCATCCGAGTATTGTCCGATAATCGTTAATTCAATTGCGATGGAATCAAGTGGGAAAGAAAAATCCTACGTATTTCTGGTTTTCCTAACGTCTTCATTAATACGGTTGTATAAATTCAAATATATGTAACCACGTTTCAAAAAATCTAGAAATTCTCGTGTCTTATCGTGGTCCCCTTGCCACCTAAATGTGCAAAACGAACAAGGACACAAAATTGTTTGCTGACCTGATAATCTCACTGATAATAAATTACAATTTGTAAAATAATCCTTTCGTGAGGGAGAAATAAAATATTCGACCTCTGAAGAACTGCAATAACAATTAGTTTATTAGTAGAATAATAACAATAATGGGGATGGTTCGTTAGCGTTTAACAATTTATTAGTTCGATATACGTTGGCCTTGTTCATTGCGGTATTTATACCTGTCCGATAATTATCCTTCCACCACTGCGTATGCACGTCGAACACCATACGTATATAATATTAGCGTGTATATAATGTTCGTCGCTGCCCGCAGTCCGAGCATGTTTCTCTGCGATAAAATCTCGCAAATTATACGCGCACTGTAACCCGGTCGAGGGAAAGAGGACGAGAGCGGAAACGCGTTATCAATACGACCCGATTTGGTCGCATCGATACATCAGCAAAAGTAATTAGTACATAACTAATTTTATGTACGGCATATATTTCGCGTTCAACGAAGGAAATGCCTCGCTGCATCACCAATAAGTGTAACATTTTCCGAGAATTATTGTTTTCGTGTAAAATGTTTTATTCGTGACGAAAATGAGCCCAGAAATGTTCAATTCGAGATACATTGATTGTTGAAACTTTGAACGTTGAAACAAAGGGTGCTGGAAAATTGCGAAACGATATTGACAAAATTGATATTGATGAGGAATTATTTAAAAACAAATGTTCTCGCTTTATTAATGATTCTTTGGGGGAAAAGAATTAAAATTATTTTTTTAATCTTTTTTATATTTTTAATGTTTTTTTTTATAAAAATTTTTTTTATCAATGAGTGTGTTGCATGGTTGAAATGAAAAAAAGTTACGATTTTTGTTCCACTGATAATAGTGTTGAATAAATGAAGAGGAATATTTTTAATGTTTGTGCTGCGTAAATATTGGAATAATAATCCAGGCTAACAGCTATGAAATCAGATATTTTAAATCCTGCCTTTTTTGTATGATTTATAATTATAGTGGAATGTAAATTTTTTAAAATTGTGCGATATGGGTGTTTCGTAAGTATGGAAATAAAAACGCAGGATCTCGGATATGAACTGGAATAGATTAAAAAAATTCAATTTTTCTTTCATTCGTAATCCTTTTGGTATGAAAATAGAAAAATTTCATTTGTCGATTTTTGTGCTTACTAAAGATTATTAAAAAATAATCTAGAGCTTCTAAAAATCCGAATAATGAAAGCATTGTTGCTACCGTTTTGTTTATAACAGTTCTAGGCAAAAAAAAAACATTTTTCGAGTTTTTTTCATCTTTGATGCTGCGTTACTATACGAATAAAAATGGAGTTTATTTTTCACAAAACAATTAACAGAAAAATGATCATTAATGTTTTGTTTATTATTATTCATGTTTTATTTATTATTATCACTTTTTTATTTATTATTATTATTAGTTTTTTTATTGATTATTGTTGACATTTTGTTTATCATTATTTACGTATTATTCATTATTAACGTTTTATTTATTATGATTGACTTATTGATTATTAATATTAGTTTTCTATAACTGGTTCTATTTTATTAATAGGTTTTGTTATACTGCTGGAAAAAATAGAAATATTAAGTTTTTTAATCCATATGGTGTATGAAGCTGATAAAAGCGCCGGATATCAATAAATGTCGTATCGTTTAATCCGATAAGTTCTTTCCACTAATTGCTCGTTCATGGATGTCAAACGAGTAGAAAGTTTCGTTTCAAGACGTACCTTACAAGTCCATTGAACGGTTACTTTTTGTTCGGCGCTTCTGCGTGCTCGATTTACCACGGTAGTGCTTCGTAGTACGAAAAAAATGAACGCGGGAGAGAAAGATAGGTAGAAAGGGAGATCACGTTTCCACTTCTGTGCTTGGCTTGACGTACGGGCCAGACTTTCTCGGGATTTGCGAAACCTCTTGGCTCGGAGAAACTTCAGCCAATTTATCAAGAAACTCCGATGAATAGTTACCACCGCGTTTTGCGCCCGTCTTCCGCTTTTGCTAAGTATGGTAATAACCGTCATGAGATTTAAAGAGGGCAAAGCAGATAGACGTGAGAGAGAGAGAGAGAGAGAGAGAGAGTTCAAGGTAAGAAAAATTCGAGTGGAAGAAAATTGAATACTGCACGAGATTGATTCCAATATTCGAAAGCTGGCAAGTCCTGAGAGATTCTCATTATTCAAATCTAGAGAAACTTGATCAAACCCAAACAAACACAACGTGACGAAATCAGATCTAATCAAGCACAACTCGACCCAATCAAAAACTATCACACTCGAACTAATCCAATCAGACTGGGTAAAACATAATAAAGTGGAATCAAAAGACAATCAGACCCAAACAAATGCAATCAGACTCGGTAAAACACAATAAAGTGGAATCAAAAGACAATCAGAACCAAACAAATGCAATCAGACTCGGTAAAACACAATCGAATGGAAACGAAACACAATAGAACCCAAACAAATCCAATCAAACTTGGTAAAACACAACCAAATGAAATAAAAAAACAATCAAACCCAGACAAATGCAATCAGATCCAATTAAATATAATCAAACGAGATGGGACGTAATTAGACCCGATCATACACAAAAAGACGCAAACTGACCCAATTACACTCGATAATATACAATCAGATCTAAACAAATCACAACCAGATGTAAATAAAAAATAATCAGACCCAAACACAATCAGATCCAAACTTTCCCCAATGCTGGAATACCATCTCCTCAATGCTGAGTTTTTTTTTAAAAGCAATTCGAATGCGAAATTCAAACATTTCCTAATATGCGAATTGTTGCTATTCGTTCAGTTCGCTTTTTTTCACGATTATTTAGTTCGGTATTACATGACATCGGACTCGACAAAAAAATACTTTTTCGTTTAAACATTTCAATTGGTTTTCATTTTCACGTAAAAAACTAATTTGTTTATATCAGATTTTTTTGTAAGTAATTAAATAATTATTTGTATAATAGAACTAATAATAACAATAAAATAAGTAACAATGAGAAAATAATTAAACGAGAAATATTTACAATTATGATTACTATTATACTTCGATAAAGATTATTTTCGCCAATAATAATAATACTTTTGTTTATGATAATAAATCAAATATTAAGCGGATTCGTTTTTTATTTTTTGAAAACCAAAATCCCTCGGAATAACTGACGCGGCTGATGTTAAATTTTATTTATCCGTGGCCGAAAGTAGCTGCGTTAAATTCTCGTTCATAAATATCGATTTACTAAATACGGGAAAATGGTTATTTTTCGGGTAGAAAACCTCACATGCCCGAGATATTCCGGATATACGGCCGAAAGGAATATTCCACGTGAGCTTTTATAGGTCCACCCGTCCACATTTTTTAGCCACTCACGGTGTAGCCAGATGTTCACGATAGGGTGGATTTTTCATGTTGAAATTCGGAATGATGAAATTCGAAGTGTATTTTCGAAATGTATTTCTGGGTTATAACAGGTAGCCATTTTTCGATAGAATCCAATCTCTCTACAGCGAAAATATCCAGTCTAAAAAAAACCAGTCAACAATATTCCTCAAAAAAAAATAACTCACCATAAAATTCACCATAGTTGATTTGAAAATTCTAATTAAAAAACGAGTGACGTTAAAAATCCAAAAATTGAATATTTTTCCCGAAAATCACTCGAATTATAAAACAAGTAAAATAAAAAAATTCTTTTTGCAGTGTTTTTCTTTTGGTTTTGTTTATGCAAAATAAAGAATTGTTTACAAACGTTTGAAGTGTGTAAAATCAAAATGCCTGTTTGTCAAATGTGCTTCCAATGAGGGTTCCAGGATATTTTCAAAAAGTTTGAAATTTTTCATCTTTCCACATGGTCACAGGGCAGGAGTGACTCTCCTCCTCCCCGCGAACCCCGGATGTTCGTTTGGTCGCAACGGGGTTAAATCCTGATACCGTGTGGAAACCCGTTCGGACGTTACAGGGAAACTTGGCTGTTGCACCAGCGTCAGCTGGTAGTCGTGAAGCCCATCCTACCACTGACACATCTATGCCCTGAATTTGGGCTTTCTCCGGCGAGCTGTATTCCGTCGAGAGCGATAGTTATGCGCCTCGGGTATCCAGCTATCGTGAACCAACCCCATCGCCATGTTGCCGTGATGTCCGCATCTGTATACAACATCCATCCGAAATTCGGCATACCCGAGATCCTGTAGCCTTATGTGCCAGCACATACGGATAGACGGCAATCTGCATATTTATTTATAGACGTTGGATCATGCGAGTATGCATTATGGACATAACTAGATCATTGTCCAATCTGGAAGAACGATCTCGAGAACGGATTCAGGTTTCTTCGTGTGCTAGATTGACCATTTTTCGTTTCCAGGGTATTTATTTGGATAGGCTAGCTTTTTTTCAACGAGAATCATTGGAATGAACCAGATTGGATGGAAAATCATTAGCTGCGCAGTGACGTCACATTTTGAATACAATTGGAACGAAGCTTTCTGGTTTACTGAGGGTTTTAGACAAAGAGGACTTTGGACTTGACCCAATGTGGGAATTTTGAAAATGGTCGAGGAATTACAGATTGAAAGTCGATACATGATTGGGATAAGATTGCAGACTTTAAAGGCGTTTTTTTTATCAGGTTTGGGTTATTTAATCGTATTCACGATTTCTCCATATTTAAGGGATTGGTTGTTTCGAAACTTGGTACTCTTGTTCAATTCAAGTCTTGACTGACATTTTTCTTACTTTTTCGTCTCATTAATTTTTTTCGAAAAAAGTAAGTTGTAACAACGAAAAAGACACGCGTCTGAAATATTAGGTGAAAATTTAAATCCGGATTTCTAATTTTCACTAGAATCGTGTGTGAGACCCAATTCGTAGATCTGAAAATTTTATGAGAAGCAATTAAAACACAAACGTACACTCCGCTATGAAGAAGTTTATATCGTCGACGAACCAGAAGTATTTCGATTAATTATTCACGCGCACAATGTTTCCATCCGTCATTGACGTGACCGAATGCTCCCCAATTTGCAAATTTTTCATATTTCATTCGCAGGAAATGAAAATGAAATAACAATCTGAACCGGCACTCGCAATATTGCGGTTTATTTATTTACAAGTAGCAATTTGTTATATTCAGCTTTCTCAGCTATTCGGAAATTTTTTTTCTCGTGTCTTTGAAACGCACCCTTTTGAACCCCATTTTTCACGAGTGATAGAAAATCGAACTTTGTTTGGGTTTGTTTGGGTTTTGCGTTTTTGCTCGCGATATATTACGGTTTATTTATTTACAGATAGCAATTTTTTATATTCGACTTTTTCAGCTATTCGGAAATTTTTTTTCTCGTGTTCTTAAAACGCACCCTTTCGAACCCCATCTTTCGTGAGTGATAGAAAATCGAAGTTTGCAACGATGGAAGGATGAGGGAAAATTCGTGGTTGGGAAAAGCCAAATCGCAGACTGAGGGCTAGAAAGGGACTGGTATGGCAACACACAGACTTCATCCCTTACTGTCTACGCTCCGGAGATTATTTCTGAAGTGGGTACTTCTTACCTCTGGAGCCGAATAAACGTCATCCAATGGTATTATCGTCGATCTTTCTCTCTCTCTCTTTCTCTCTTTCTCTCTCTTTCTCCACTTGGTAGAATAGACCCTTTATGAATCCTGGATATCACTGTTGGCCATACATACACATTCATACGTATCCACCCACTTGACGATAAAGCAAGCCATCGGTTATCGGAAAAATGTTCCAGGAACAATTTGACGGTGTCGTATTAACACCCCTCCCGTATGTCGAGAGCCCATCGTCTCTGTACCCCATTGGAGACTCTTTCGAATCAACGACCATTTTACTACCCACCCACACACCGATGCGAATTCATCTTCCTCGTGTTGGTAGTTTCACATCGAAAAATCGTTTTTACAAAAATCGAGGTCGAGCTCGTATTATCGTCGACCTATAAATGTATCTTTTTTTTCTCTTTCTCTTTCTCTCGTCGATAGATAGATTCGAGATGTACAAAACGTATGAGGAAAAGTAAAAGAAAAAGTATTGAAAGTATTAATAAAGATCATTTGACAGGATATCGTTTTTCGAAGATATTTTGGTGAATGTAGAAAAACACAATGATTTTTGAACCTGTTCCCTCCATTTCCTTGAGAAACCGAGATAAGAGATGTGAAACTTTTTTTTTTGAAATTTGAAAAATGAAAAAAATTCCTAGGTGTGAAAAAAACGTTGATTAGTAAAAAGAATAATTTTAACAGTTCTTTATGAAAGAAACTAAGCCTAGCTAGGGTTGTTTCTTAATAAAGAATTTTCAAAATTGTTTTTTTTTATTCGACCATTCGTTTTTTCGCACCTCGTGATTTTCCTAATTTTTGAGAAATCGAGTGGAATTTTCATAAGTAAAAATTAAAACGAGAACAAACTTCGTTAAAATGAAAAAAAAAGCTGCAGGAAAAGACATTTTCTTCTTAACTGACAATTTTGACATTCGTCGTCATAAAATATTATACGCCGTTTGAAAATTCGAGTATTCCTTGGGCATATTTTCCAGAATTAAATATCGCACAGTTATATACCGTGTGAAATAATAGGTAATTTAATACAGTCATCCATTAAGGCGAAAATTAATTAATTCAGGTCCACGATTAGATTAATAATTTTGTCGGGCAAAGACAGAGGGATGGGGAGGGGTAGGAACAGAGATACAGAGAGAGAGAGAGAGAGAGAGAGAGAGAGAGAGAGAGAGAGGAATAATAAGATAGATGGATGGATAGCGAGAGAGAGATAGATAAGTAGATAGAGCGAGAAAGAGGGATGAAGGTCGATATGAGAAAAGGAAGGAGGTCGGCTACGTCGTTAACGTCATCCTGTGACACGGTGGCTGGAATAAAGTGAACACGAAATCGTCAGCTACGTTTTGCTCCTTTCCTACCCCCTCCCCTCCTCCGTTTAACCCTGTGAATCTCTCTCTCTCTCTCTCTCTCTCTCTTGTCACGCGTTGAGATCACAGAAGCCTCTCGACGAACGGGCCTGTTTCCTCTGCCGGAGAAATTAGTTTCAAACCCCTCGCGGACGCGACAAAGCGTTTCTCCTGCCAACCCTGTCCCGAATCGCGCTTTTCCCGCAGGATCCCGCAGGATTTACCCGCCTAGCATTTTCGTCCCCTTCTTCCTCCCGCCGTTTCCCAGACACGTCTCGTTTCGCTTATTATATTCCGTAATCAACGGTTTTAATAGTTCTCGTGACGCGGCTAATTCGACGGATCCGGACGTTGGAAATCGTGGAATCTCACGGGCCACCTCACAGGGTACGTCACGCCCAGAAGAGTTCAGCACTCGTTACTTTTACAAGTGTATTTTCGTTTATTACGTATATAGATTCTTTTTACTGTTCATTAACTTTAACTTTACGTCTCCAACGATTATTCTTCAATCTACTACTGTATCACACTTTCAGGAGGGCACGAGGAAACTGCGAAAAACTAGGTGTTTTTTTCAAGTGTAGTCTTCGAGATTTTGAGATTCTATTTCTAGCGCTTTTATCTGTCACGTTTTCCATGGTGATTCGTCGACGTACTACTACATCGCATTTGCAGGAGGGCACAAGGAAACTGCGAAAAACTGGGTGTTTTTTCAACTGTAGGCTTCGAGATTTTGAGATTCTATTTCTAGCGCTTTTATCTGTCACGTTTTCCATGGTGATTCGTCGACGTACTACTACATCGCATTTGCAGGAGGGCACGAGGAAACCGCGAAAAACTGGGTGTTTTTTCAACTGTAGGCTTCGAGATTTTGAGATTGTATTTCTAGCGCTTTTATCTGGAACGTTTTCTTCGGTGATTCGTCAACATATCACTTCATCGCCCATACAGGAGGGCACAGGGAAATTGCGAATAACCGGAGATTTTTGATCGAGTGACCATTCGTTTTGCGGTTAAAAATTTGCAGTTGTGTTTAGACGGAACCCCGACACGCGTTAGTCGGTATACGCGCGAGTACTCGATCCCCCGTGCGAAACGACAGCCCTGCTAGAGAATTGTCAGAAGCGCGTGTCAACCGTCGGTTGCAGGGGAATGAGAAGACGAAATGTCGCAACTGGATACATCGGTGTCTGCCTGATGCATGCGGGCATAGCGTGCCATATAGTTACGAATTGTTGGCGTATAACTGTTTCTCCCTTGACATCATTGTGGCTGGTTTTCAGTTTAAAGCCCTGAACCAACGTCCCAATGTGGTCAGAACATACCGGAAACACCTGTACGTAGCTGACACGCATGGGCTTCGAAATTGTTGATTTCTTTCTTGGTCCAAAAAAAAACATAAATTTGGATCTGTTTCTGATTTTTAATATTTCGATTTTATATTCAATATGAATTTGTCAATTTTTAAATAAATGATTAGATACACATTTTTGTTTGGGTTTGATTGGGTTACTGGGTTTGGGTTATTAATAATTCGATTTTATGTTCAACATGAATTTTTAATTTTTTTCATGAATGATTAAATAAACATTTTTGTTTTATTTCGACATTCATTTTCAGTTTTTTTTTGTAATTTAAAAAAAATAAGGATGGTAACGGCTTCGAAATTGTCGATTTTTTTTCTTGGTCCTTAAAAAATCAATGAATTTGGATCTGTTTCTGATTTTTAATATTTCGATTTTATGTTCAACATAAATTTTTATTTTTTTCATAAATGATTAAATAAACATTTTTGTTTTATTTCAACATTCATTTTTATTCTTTTTTGTAATTAAAAAAAAAAGTAAGGATCGTAAGGGTAATCCTTTTTCTCGATATCAAGGAGAAAAGGGGGAGGAAACAAACCCAAACAAACCCAAACAAACAACATAAGGATGGTAGGGGAAATTTTTTTCGCGATATCGAGAATAAAGGAGGGGCGAAATAACAAACCCAAACCAACCCAAACAAAAAAATAAGGACGGTAAGAGAAATTCTTTATCGCAATATCGAAGAGAAAGCAGGGGGAGGGGAGGCTTTCATTCAATTCCATCTCGATTTTTCTTGGGTCTCCTCTGGGGGCGAGAAAAATTGCGGGATAGGGCCAAAGAGAAAACGGAGGTCAAAGAAATAGGAGAAAGTGAAAGATGACGTAGAAGCGTTATCAGGTTTCTGGGGTTTGCTCGAAAGCTCGACCACCCTTCATTCCCCTCGTTCCTCTCCTTTCCTGAATCGATAGAACGTTATCCTCGCGAGACTTGTAAGAGGAAACGAAGATGAGAGAAAATAGACTATACAGGAGCCCACAGGCCTGAGAATTAGCGGAGGTGAAGTTTAATAATGAGCTTTGCTCGAGGCTGTCGCTTCGACACTCTTCCTTTTTCATCGCCGTCACTCGTCTCGACCTCCTCCTCACGATCTCATAATCGTTCGCCGATAATCATTTCGTAAAACTCGTTTATCAAGAGCTCCGAGAAACCCGGAGAAAAATAAATCTCTGGGCTTGTTTGGTTAAGGGTGGGAAGTGGGGGAGGGGGGTGGTAAGCAAAGTTTTTCGAAACAACACGTTTCAAGTTTACCGAGAAGTTTCATCGTTGCAATCGTTAAATACAATGATGCATTTTGCATCGTAGAGTTGCAACGAAAAAGATTCTCTTTATTCACTCCCCCTAATTTCCTGGGGAGATTTGAGAAAATTTACGAAAAGAAGAAAATTTTAGGTTGATTATCTTGTATAAATAAATAAAAGAAAAGTATGTATAAATAAATAAATTTTAGAATTATATAAATAAAATAATATAATAAACAAGATATATTATAATTATAATACATTGCAACAATAAAAATATTTTCCGGAAAGACTGATTTTTTAAATTTAATAATTAATGAATTTACATATATTTGCACCAAAAAAAGGTTGATTTTAAAAATAAGGTCAGTTTTTTGACAAGTGGAATTCCAAAACCTGGACATTCATTGTTATCAATAATTACTTGAAAAGAAATAAAAAATTAAACACGTAAAAATATATTTATTATTATTCATTTATTAGTGAAAATATGTACGGGAAAATATATTTATTATCATTTATTTAATATCAATGTAAAATGATTTTTTGTTATTTATTTCAAATAAACTGCACTGATAAATAAATAAAAATATTCCAGGCTTAAAAATGACGAGGCATCGCTCTTTTTTTTAATTTTTTTCATAGTCTCCCACCCCCATCCCAGCTGCCATCGAGCTGTCAAAACGAAAGGAGAAAATTTAGGGCAGAGGCCTGTACTTTTCGTTCTCTCGTATCTCCGAGAAAAAAAAAAGTTGAAAGGTCAAGTCTTGCCTTTCTCAACCTCTTTCCTTGGGAATCGACAGCTACGAGGATAAACGAGCTGTCAAGGGGGGCTGAAAGACAGAGAGACAGAAGAAGCTTCCAGTGCACAACAGGATACAGTTATTCGAAAGAAAACGTCTTTGGAAGGATCTTTATCGAAGTTTTCGAGGAAACGCTTCATCAATATTAAAATAAGATTAAAAGAATAATAACGAGTACATTTGTTACAGACTTCGAGGTTATCAAGTAAAATTACAAAAAAAAAAAAATTTCTTTCGCTCAAAAAACTTTCCAACCCTTATTCGAATTCTCATTTTTTTTTATATCTCGTCCGATCGTCCCATCGAGAATCGTTGAAACAGATAAGAAATAAAATACGAAAAGTTCGATCGTTCGAATATTCTCAATCTGTTTTCTCGTCCGAGTCACTCGGTACTTTATTCGTTCCACGGATTACCGTTTTTGTTTTTTTTTTCTCACTCTCCGAATCCCCCCCTCCCAACGTTTTTTTCGTCGCAAGAAGACCACCCCCGTCTTGTCGAGACAAAGTTTTGAAGGTCGTCGAAAAGACGAACACCTGAGAAAAGTGCGAGAGAAAAGCTTAAGGGGAGGAAAGACAAGGATAACTTAAGAAACATGCTCGACGAACGGAGTGTGATAAGGGATGGAGGACCGTGTGGGCAAAACCCCTGACTTCGTGACTCGGGGGTTAAAGAGTTTGACATATTGTAATGCCTCTTCTCGACTTATGCTTGAATTGCAAACGACTTCACTCTCCATCTCATTATCATTGATAACTCGGGATTTTAGGGTTAAAAAAAAGTACTCGAAATATCGCGTAATTAAAAAATTAATTTAATTGCTACGAACGATTGCTTTCTGCATTATTATCGAGCCAGGATTCTACTTTGGGCTGTTGAAAAAAAAAACGATTTTTATTCATTTTTTAAATGAAATTATGAATAAAGATATTTACGGTTGGAAAAGGCAATTTTGATTTATTTTTTTGTAAGATTATGAATAAAGATATTAGCGGTTGAAAAAGGCAATTTTTATTCATTTTTTAATTAGATTATGAATAAAGATATTGGCGCTCCAAAAAAGGCGATTTTCATTAATTATTTATGCGATTATTAATAAAGATATTGTCGTAGGGTTTGTTAGGGTTGATAAATACACTCTTGAAATACATTTTCAAAAAATGATTATATATTTGATGCACTTTTAACGTACGGAAAAATTTCGGTACGAAAATTGTCCAGAATTGGAACAATTCTGATAAGGCAATGATATGCCCAAAGGAACGAATAATAATTTTTGATCGCACAGTACGAACGCATTCCACCAAACAACGTATTTTTTATCACAATATTCGTAATGTCATTTGATAGCGAGATGGAGAAATAGAAACAAATGTAATAATCAATATAGACTCTGGGTCTCTACACGTGACCAGAAACGACTGATTCTCGTAATATTGAATTTCGATGCAATTTAATTTTCAATGAACTGCAGCACTGCAGTAGCACCCAATGGTAAAATGCCATGCATTCAAGATTCCACTTTAATTGGTTACAGTGTACAGCACAATAGTAATAATCAAGAACGTAATATTTGTAACGAAAATATTATGAGGGACAAGCCTGTGGTCGCTATGGAATTTCCAATATCATTTGAAACTCGTGCATTTTGTATCACTGAATTCATGATAAACGATAATAAATTGTCTTTAATTTATTTATCAACATTTTTCAAACATCAATTTGCGCAAATGGTAAAAGAATTATTAATGCCTAGTTCATCAGAATTGCAAAATCTATTATAATGATAATTCAAAAAATAATTTTCACGATTTGTAATGAAATAACAATGATAATAATAGCAAATATTATCGGAAGGAACAGAAAATACTAAAAATAGGAAAAGTTATGGCTAATAATAGCAATTGCTGATTACAAAAATATATTTAGTGATTACTGATAACGACGATAGAAGTAGTTGTAACTATTGACGTTGATGATGATGATGATGATGATGATAATCATTATCATAATGATAATAATAATGATGATGATGATGATGATAATTATACCAATAAGCAGCAATAGAGATGGCTTTATTAATAATAAGGATCATCATGAAAAGCGAGCAAAGTCATTATTAAGGGGAGCAAAAACGTCGAGAGTTTGGAAGCATGAATATAAGCCATCTAGGAAAATGGTTCAAGGAAACAAAGCCAAGTTCCCTGTGCTTTCAAATGTACATAGGTGTGTGTATAGACTAGGGAATATGACAGTCATTGAATAGACCATTAAGTGGACTTATATGGTGCGGTCTTAAGCGGTGTAGTCGAGGGAAAACGCTTCTGAATAAGACGGAGGAATGAGTGACACGGGTAAGGTAGCTGAACAGCGTGTATCACGCTCGGAATTGTCAACGGAACAACGGCAGATACGGCATCGCCGTGGAAACTGTAATAACTTGAGGGATTAGCCGATTGTTTCGTATTTGCATGAACGGAGCATTCCGGGATTTTCGGTACATCGACCGTGACTATATCCCCTCGGCTAGAACCCATAAGAGATGAAATTGTCCATCAAAGCCCCGAGAGAACGGTCCTATCCCCCAGCGGACCTATGGAATATTCGTACAAATTTTATGGTGTCTGCCTCCATTATTCATCCATCAGCTCTATTAAATGCAAATTCTCGACGTGCGCTCCGATAAATCATTAATTTTCCACGTTTCAAACGAAATTAATGTTCTTTCAATTTGCTCGATTTTTAATAATTGTGCAATTGGTTAATCGTTCTTTTTATTAATGGAAAATGGTTTTTTAATGGTTTTGGAATGTGTGGACATTTGTGGGTTTATGGGTATTGAATGCTGCACTCGTGAAAAAAAAAGTTTATATTTGAGCAGCGATTGATATTATTGGGTTTTTTTAATTATGCATTGGGCAATGATTCTTCTGTTTAAATAATGTCATACAAAAAATAATTTCCCTCTTGGAATAACGTTCTTTGCAGAAATATACTTTGTGAATAACGTTCCTTCCGGAAGTTTCCGGCAATTTTTCAGGACTTAAAAATTTCTAAGACAGTTTTTTCAGAACTTTCAAATTTTGAAGATATTTTTTTCAGAATTTCCAAATTTTGAAGACATTTTTTCCAGACTTTTCAAATTTTGGAGACATTTTTTCCAGAATTTTCAAGTATTGAAGACATTTTTTCCAGACTTTTCAAATTTTGAAGACTTTTTTTCAGAACTTTCAAATTTTGAAGAAATTTTTTCCAGACTTTTCAAATTTTGAAGACATTTTTTTCAGAACTTTCGTATTTAAACGACATCATTTCCAGAATCTGCCAGTCAGCTTTCCAAATAACCGTAGAAAGTCTTTTCTCAACGAACTTTTTCCCTTCCGTTCCAATTGTCAATCAACCTTCAGCACGAATTGCATCACTCATTGATGTACAGTTGAAACATCGGGAAATCCAGAAGTTGAAACTACCTTTAGAGTTTGTCACGACGTTGGTCCGTGGATTTCCATCCGTTTGTGGAGTTATCGAATCTGGTAACTGCACGGCGTTGAAGAATGTTATCCCGGCGGCTTACAAAGTGTAACGTACGGAGAAGCCGGTTGATCGGTTGGAACGCCGATGTATTAATAGATAAGTGGTTAGCCGGAGGTCAGTGTTCGGCAACGAAGTTGACTCGCAGAGGGCTTATCCGTTAATGGGGGAAAGTTTGAGCGTGGCCAGGGCTTTACGATCACACGCCAAAGTACCGACACTGACATGCAGCATTACGTAGCTGTATGAGCTTCAGGGATTCCCGCGCACCATGCGGTTCGAACATTTCACCCGAAACTTCACGAGTCCAAAGTACTGGACCACCAGGCGTGCAATCACGATCCACGTTGATTTTTTCTCAGCTTGTATTATTCCCATAACAATATTCATGGCAAACCCAAACATTCATCACTATTTTGATAATCAAAGTTTATTAGCAAAATAATCTAGCTCCGGACATGGCGGAGTCACTTTGCTTGGAATTGAATGAGCCTGATTTCGTCGTTTGGGTTTGTTCGGGGTTTTTTTCAAATTTTGGATATACTTGCTCATGGTCTTCTTTTTCTAGAGTTTGATCCCTTTTTCAGTGTACTTTCTCGAGCTTTTGAATTTTTTAAAATAGTGTTCTTCGGGGCAAGTGTGCGCATTTTGATAATGGAAGAGCCATCATGGTTTAATGATAAGGGTTGTGATAATAAAAGCATTTTAGTGAAGTAGGGAAGTTATAGAAATATAGCAATCAAATTAAGAAATTTTATGGCGAACTTTCATATTTAAATAAAAAATGTATTCAAATTTAAAGTTATTTAATTTTTCACATTTAATTATTTAATGATTTATAAAATTTTAAATTATTTTAAATTTAATTTAATTTGTTCCTTTGATGTTTCCCTTTTCAAATATCGTCTCTAAACATTGGCATTTGAGTGTACCACGTCATCAATAAAAGGGAACATCATTTGCCCAGCTGGTCGACCATATGGATAAGAATACCCCACCCCACATTGATACGATCCAAAACTACCTGGAAGGAAAAGAATTCACCAAGCCATCTACACCATCCTCGGCGGTTTGTTTAGCAATGAGTTCGGTGTGTCCTCGTAAATGGAGTTTTCTCCAACTGTTGGCGTCGACTGAGAACGGGAAGAGGATCTTTCGTTGGAGAAGTCACGGGAGTGGGTCCCGTATAGTGCACGGATAAATGTACCTTCTGGTAGGGAAACGTCGTTGTCTTATCACTCCAAAATGTTGGGAATGTCTAGCGCTCATTGGACGAGGAAGATGTGCTCTTCCTGATGGTGGTTGGTGCGGCTTCTATCGCTCTTCCTATTTTCCCACTATCCTCGTCACTTCTCCGGTTCCAACTCTCGCCTCCACCTATTATCTTCGTGCTCCACATACACGTTTACAAGTATATATACATAGGGATGCATTATAAGGACTACCTTCAATCCTGTTTCCTCGGCTTTCCGCCTCTTTCCATACTTCCGGTTTACTCAATGTACCATTCCTGTTCACTGATTCCACCGCACTCCTGGTACTTTTGTTGCACAAGATGGAGACAGCTGTTCTAACACTGCGAAATGATATTGCAATTTTTCGAACATTCCGCCATTTTTTTCTTCTCGAAAACGAAAACCTGATAACTTGCTATCAAGTCGACCCAAATTGAATTTCGTAAAAATACATATCGTTTTTTAGGTCCTACACCAGCCAGGAAGAGTTTTGCTGGAAAGAATCCATTTGGATATCAATCCAATTAATTGGATAAAACCCAAACAAACCCAAACAAACGATAATGAGTGCCGAAAAATCTGGCTGCTAGGATCGTTGGATCAGTTCCAATGTTACGGATAATTGGACCGATGAGATCCAATTAAGCGCTGAACGAAGGGTTTTTCACATCGATGTGATCCTCTATTGGCCCAAAGAAGATTTTCGCGCTTTCCTGGTATACACGGTTGTTGTAGCTCCGCGGAATATTAGGTTCGTTGAACCCGGGTATAAATGTAAGTCGGTATTAACCCGATTTCGCGAATGGTATTTCAGAGGCTAATTTCGGTGGAGCTTAATAAAGTTCATTTTCTCGTGAAGGACCTTCACTGTTCTTCGTTCAACGGTACTCTCTACTTCCGTCATAATAAGCAATCTCTATTTTTGCATGCTTTCTCAGCAAATCTTAACCCCCCAGCCCTCGGTAGTCCAGCCCTCCAGCAAATGTCTAACCGTAAACCGTGTAATTCTCGAAATGGAGAATTCCAAAATTGATTATCCTCGGAAGGAAGCATGTTCCATGACTGACGTTAAAATATGCATAGTAATATTCGTAGAATTAATTGCGATCGTGAATCTCAGAGAGATTGAGTTTTTCATTGTACTCCAACTCGCTTCTTGATTAAAATAATGTTTTATTTCGACTGAAAAAAGCATTCGATTCTCATTGAAGATTTTATTGGGACTGTGACCAAGATCAATTGATTTTTATAAATCGGATCGTGACGTCACCAAGATTGATGAAATCTTGATGGAATTCTAATGGATTTTGGAATGAATAATTCAGAGGAAAAAAATGGCTGACCAAAATGGCTGACTGGTATTGCTACTTATATTCCTAAATTCCTAGGAATATAAATAGCATATTCCTATAAAATTCCTAAAATAATATTCCTAAAATAAAATTCCTATAAAATTCCTAAAATAATATTCCTAAAATAAAATTCCTAAAAATTCCTAAAAAATAGAGTATTCCTATGCTATTAAATAGCTAATATATATTTGCTATTTAATATTCCAATACTGACAACCACGTCGTAAATAGAAGAGAGATGAGCGTACACAGCTTGTACGCAATCAAGAAACCCTACCGGAGAATCATACTTGGCGGTCAAAGTGGAGCAACGGGTAAAGTTGGCGCAGTCTTCTTCCAGCCACTTGGGAAATCATCACCTCTTACATCAGTGCGGGAAAGCAGGAGAGCATCCGGTGCTCCACTTCGCTCTCTTTATTCCGGAGCAATATCGCTTTATTTTTTTGTTTTCCACAGGTTCGTTCTCGTTTGTTCGAATCACGTTTCAAGGATAGCGAGGAAAGGATAACCGGGGACGAGGAGAAAATGAAATTGCGTTTTGCAGTCCGATTTGATCTTCGTTGGGTAACCGTTTGCTACAGCTGGGGATAAGTTGATACGTTGGGAAAGAGCAATTAGCGTCTAGCGAATGGAAGATGTCTACCGGAGGAATGCACCTTCTGTTGTCGGCTTTGATTAACGCGATAACGATCGTCCTTGATGCTTATTTTAGTCACCCATCTGGAAAAAGACTTTTTCCTGATTTCTGTTTCTTTCGTCATCAGGGAAAAACAGTGACGAAGGCTCTATCGAAATGGACCTGCAGTTGTTGATCGAGTCTTCATCCGATGAAGACGTCAAACTGGAACTTCCAGCAATCCACGTTCCGTTTCACTGAACAAAAACATGACAGCACTAGGATTTTCCTATAGGGCAAAGGATAGATTCGAAACTCCACATCCCACTGTGAAAAGTCTCATTGCGAGGTAACATCCTGCGAGTAACGTGCCTGGAGTATGACATGATGTACGACGTTTTTTCAAATCCATTTTTCTCGCAGACGTCGACAGGTCCGGTGGAGACATTCGAGGATGTGGAACATATCGAGGATCGTTCACGTATAGCCGTAACATCTCCGCAACAGGGACACCGGTTATCCGGCTCGACGTAAAATATATTACTCCAAGACGTTTCGAGATAATTGGATGCTTCGTTGTAAGAATATCAACCCTGCTGTTCTTGTTTGGGTTTGTTTGGGTTTCAACCCTGCTCAAATGCTTCATAGACCATTTCACACGAATCGAAAATTCGTGAGAAACGAGTTTGAATCTTCATGAGCAAGAAATCCAAAATGTCTTTTTTGGAGAAACTCAAAATCAATTTTTTTAAACGAGCAATTTTGATTCAGTCAATTTATCAACGTTGGATTTCTACCTATCCATCTAGCTTGCGAATTCACGGTTGGATACTTGAATTACAATGTCCTCGAAATCACATTTGTATTTCTATTTGGTACTCTGAGTATTCAGGCTCGAAAAGGACGTATTTCTCTCAAGGACAGAATCCTCATCCACAGGAATGTTTGATATACGTTTCCGTTGGGATGCCTGTAGAGAGTTACAATTTCCATCCGGGTGCTTGTATCAGACATCTAATACACGCCCCGACTCATATCCGTCTGCCAATATCCGGCTGGAGGATTCCATACACGTAGTGTCTAGGATCTCCGTCAGAACTCGCAAGCAAAGCTTATCATCCAACCTGATTTGATGTATCTCATTGTTCGTTGTCGACAGCTCGTCTGTCGTCTTCGTTGTTCGATTCGTGATTTCTCAGGACCTCTCTCGATTCCTCTCTTTTCAACATTTCCACTCTTAGTTTCGCGAACGAGCTTTTTTCCAATGTTCTTTTTAGACCAAAAGTGGCTCAGTCAATGCTTTTAGGCTCAAAGAAAGAATTCACACTGTTTGACAAGAGCGTGTACGGCGAAACTCAGAAACTATTTCAGAGAGAATATTGATAAAGAATACAAACATGCTTCATGATGTGACCCATGATGCTTGATTATTATTAATGAGTCAGACAGTTTCTTTCACTATCATTAATGGCCGGGTATTTTCGAAGCGAACTTTCAACTAGCTTGATAACACTTTCCATTAATTTGAGAATTTACAAGGACAGCTTTGTTACGTATTCTACGTTGCACTGACGTAGTCTCTTGATGGGACTGGACCAGGCATAATTGATGGAATCGTAAAAAGTTGCTTGGTTGGATAATCGTTTTTCAACGTGTTTTTGGACAATGAACGTGTATGACCACATTTTAGCGATAACAGATGCTTCCTATAAAAAGCATTTTGGTGGATGGATACCGCAATCAGCTCACGTTCGAATCTACCTCTTAACGATTTCTAGGAAAGAAAGTAGTCGTACACGCTTTTGTCAAACACGCTGCATTGGTGGCATTTGGATTCTGATGGTTATTGATTCATTGAAATCAACGTTATCAAACGAGACTTTCGATCGACGAGCTTCATTCCGTCGTCTGAAAAAGGAAAATCGAGGGAAAGACGAAACGGAAAGCAGAGCTGGAAAATGCGGTTGGCTAAAGCCGTAAATAATCGATTAAGGGGAGTGACTCGTTCGCCTGCGGAATTTCTCGACGACCCCGTTTCAGTTTTTTTAAATTTTTGTTTTTCCTCGCTCAACATGTGCACATTCATGCAAATCTCTATTCATAAAGCTATCGAGCCAGCGGTTCCCGGTTATTATCGATATTCGAATCGAGAAACATTGCGGAAAGCAATACGCTCTCTCATATATCAACCAATTGGACTTTCAGGTTTTCCGATTTTCTCGGAGATTCAGTATTTTCAACGTAACAAACGACCCTCCGAATCAACCCTTTTTCTGAAAGGAATGTACGTCACTTTTAAAGATATTTTTAAAGCTCTCGAAAAAAAAACTCTTCAATTGCCTCATTTGCTTTTACAAGAGGGCACAGGGCAACTGCCGAAAACTCGTAAACTACGACTGCTAAATTTTCACCGATTTGATATTTGTCGGTATCGAAGAGTCTGCAAAGTTTCTCACGGTTCAGTCAGCGGTCACCCATCCGACTATTGGTCAAACCCAAACAAATCTCCGATTTCTGCTGGAATCTGGTAAATCCGTCAAATGTATGAACTACTTCTGAGTAACTTTTGAGTTTTCCATCCACTTAAATTTCATAATATGGACGAAAAAGTTTCTCGGATACTGGAACGTGTAATTTCATTCGTAAAAATAAAAAGAAGAGTCGAGCTGAATAAAAAGATGGTAAAAAACCGTAATTCGGTTCAACATTTTTGGCTCGGGTATCAGCGATGTCACGAGGTGTCAAAATTTAACAGTGTTATTAATGCTCTTGTACCTTCACTATGAACCGGATGACAAGCTCGCCCGAATGATAAATCGAAACGAAGTGAAGCGTCGAGAATCTCTTATGAAAAATAGAACGCCAGTGACACGCTCCCCTTCATGAACGAGAATTTAACTTTTCCCCATGATAGCGTGTTATTTTAGGTCTGGAGTGCCCTTTAAAAAACAACAGGGACAACGAGTCAAAAGTGAAGCGTAACACGGAACAAAAGCTCTCGTTTATGGTACTACAGCTCAAAAGATGCCGATCCGCTGCAACTGACAGGCCGCCGAGAGATGGACACACTCGAGAGGATGCACGAGATTTTCCCTAGATACTGATCTGTCACTGACATAAAACTGGACTGACGCGATAATTGCATCAATGTTTACATAACTGAAATATCAAATAAAAATCACAATCGATTTCAATTTCCCATGTGTATTTTTTGTATTAAAAAATAGAAAAACAAAAAACCTCTAATTGTTGACTTTCCAAATAGTCTTCCCCCTTAAATACTCTTAATTGATTTACGCTTCTACAAATTATTAAATTGATTTTATAATAGAAATAAATAAAACCCAAACAAACCCAAACAAAATAAAATACAAAAAGGACCATGAAAATTAATTGACTAATTATCGACTATCGGTTGAAATTCATTTTCGATTACGAGTGCGTCACTGGTTCCCTGCTCGTGGCATGGCTGACACATCACTGACTCGCACTACTCATCCATATTGTTTTGTCAGTAGAATCATTCGAAATCCATCCACGTTCACGATTTAAGTTTTTTCCTCTATTAGGCAAAAATGACGCTATTTGAGCTGAGCATACTCCAAGTACGAATGAATGTACCATTTTCACTAAAAACTCATAAAAAAGACTTTCGAGTAAAAAGTTACGTAAAAGTGAATTTCGAGATTTTTGTATTGGCGATTTTCATCGTTTTATAGATTGTCACAAAATTGATTCATTTTTATCGGAAAGTTCGCTAATTTTAAATTAAATTAAATTTAATAGTTTAATTATTATTTTTATTAAATTGAATAATTATTAAATTTACTAAATTTAATAATTTAATAATTATTAAAGTCAATAAAATTAAATTTAATAATAAAGTTAATTTTTAATTTCAATATTTCTGAATATTGATAGATCAAATTTCTGTTATTTCGTAAACCATTAACCTTTGGATTGTCTCACTTTCCATCGAATACCGACAAACTCACACCGCGTATCCATCTTGCACCAAATTTTCCACACACCTATTTATGTTCGCCATTCAATTTGGCTCGCCAACTGACGTTTGACTGATGAATCCATAACTTCAATTATCGACCGTGAGTCGATTCGCCGGACTTCCACTTGCCATTTTACGAGTTCTACAATGCAGCATTCGTTCCGTAATATTACAACGAGTCACCCGCAGCAATTTCCGCAAATAGTCTTGGGTCCTGCATGACTTTCGATAATACAGAAATATAATGTACGCGTGTATGAACGTACGACGGACGAGGTCACCAAGCCATAGAGTATTGACGTCAGTCCAGCAACGAGTTCCAGAATAAAATCCATACTTGGCTATAAACCTGTACCTACCCAATTGGGGTAATGAGGAGCAAAATGGGAGGGGAGAATCTGATTTCAAAATGACCACGTTGGAGCAAATAGCAATATTTTCGAAAGTTTAGGGAAAAAAATACCAAGTATAAGGCACTTTCTTCATGACCCTATTGGAAGACCAGTCATTAGGGTAGTTTACCATAGCTGAAGGGTAGTCTTAGTAAAGTTAAAGATATCTGGAATTCTAAAGAGACTCGAACAATTTATCAGTGTAAACCTCAAGCCCAAAAAATCCAATGCCAAATGGCAAAGCTAGCCTGAACATCCATTGTCTTCCATCGAAAACGCCAACCCAAACAAAGTGGAGAATCTCGACGCTGATGAGTTTCCAGGACTAAGATCAATGATGCAACCACTCTTCGAGACGTTTTGCTTGGTCAACCATCAGGTTTATTATGAGGTTCTCGAGTGTACATTTCTGATACACCCTGCGGATAGACCATCATAGAATCTGATGGCGCAGTGGATTCCAATGCCTTGCTCGGTTCATCCTGTGTTAATTGCCACCCAACTAACCAGTTTCCCGTTAGACTACAATCGTTCTTCCTCCTTAGCTAGCCCTCCAATCCCTTTCCAACCCCCCTCATCAACCCTATCCTTCTAGCTAAAACGCTCAAACTCGCCGCGAATACATACACAATGAACGGGGAAAGGGAGTGGATGAAGAGAGCACTGTAGCCTCAACGTTTCACAGGGATCTCCGAGCCATCCTTCCTAACCGTTAATCTCTTCCTAACAAGGGCTTAACTGTGTCAGGCAGCGCCGTCTATTTCGCGTTGCCAACGTTCAACTAGAATACGATCAGCGGTTTCATGTATACCGATATGTATATATATGTATCAGGGATATAAACGCGTTGTTGAAACGGGACTACCCGTGTCAGTGAGCATATGCCACATCCGAAGGTAACTTCCGGTTTAAGTGAAAGACGTAGGTGACAAAGGAACGGGATGCCGAGTAAACGCTGCTGGAAGATATCAGCTTTGATAAGGTACTTGACCTATGTAAGGCACAACTTATTTGGTTTTTAGTATAACAAAAAATATGAATGTTGAAATTAGACGAAAATGTTTATTTAATTATTTATTCAATGATTGACGTGTTAATGATAATTTTTGGTTAGAAAATAATTATTAGGCTTTTGCTGGGATGGGTGAACGATACTCGGAGAGGTGACCGTTTAACGATCTTCTGACTGGAGCATCAAAGAGTAAACCGGATGCAGATAATTCTGGAGCTTTATGTGGATATTCGAAGAAATCGGATAATCAGGGGTCGTCTATTCTGGTGCTAGCTTTTTTGATAAGAAAACCGTTTCCGGTGTCCATCACGGTTTGAGTTCATTTTTAGATAGGTTACTTCTCGTTGAATCCTGTGGGACACAGGATGTCCATGTCGATGTATTTTTATATCTTGAAGATAGATCCACCATTTAATTCGCTTTGAACTCTCCATTTATAGGGAAAAGGGTCAAAATATTATTGTGGAAAGGTTTTTCGCTTTTCCCCAGTCTAATTCTGCACTTTCGGCAAAATTAGACTGCATTAATTTTCCCCGATACCCAAAATTTGCATGAAAAAATCTCCTTTTTAGAAGTTTTTTACGATTTTTTCATGCAAATTTTGGGTTTTGGGGAAAATTAATGGTAGATTCGTGATCAGGGGATCAAATTACATTAAAAGAGACCATTAGGAAAAATATTAAAAATCCAAATTTTTTTTGGATTTTCGGGCAAGAAAAGTTTTTTCACTCAATCATCGATAACTTTTTTTCCTTTAGGAATTGGCTCTCCACTCTGTGCTCAATCTCTTCGTTATAATTTTCCCTTCAAAATGCTTTTTTTTAAATTAAAATCCAATGATTTTTCGATTTTTTGCAGAATTTCAAAGTTGGACCATCGATTTTTGCCAATTTTTCCATACATACCCCTTTGCCTCTTTTTTTACCATTTTTCAAGTGAACTTTCCGGGGAAACTATAAGAGATATCGATATGATTCCAACGCCATTATTTAAGTCAGGCAAAAACCTTTTCCAAACACACCAAATAAATCTCTATCGCATAGAAGAAG
>JAPYZJ010000951.1:0-42720 GCA_030522765.1 Ophioninae sp. B BG-2022a
CCAAATAAATCTCCATCGCATAGAAGAAGCCTACTCTACGACCTTTTGAAATATCGTGATTTCTGAGATTCTGGAAAAGTGGCCGGGGAAGACGAAAAAAATTTTTTTTCGTTTTTAAACTCTTAAAAGGGTCTATTTAATCGGAAATTTTCTGCTGATTACGTATATGCCCGAAATTTTTCCGAAAATGCAAAATTAGACTGGGAAAATGCGAAAAACGTTTCGAGAATATTTTTTCGACATTTTTCCCTAGAAATGGAGAGTTCAGTGCGAATTAAATGATGGATTTGTCTTCAAGGTATAAAAATACATCGTCATGGACCCACGATATGACACTAAACATCTACATACAATAATTATTTCTCGGCTAAGTCCGCTAAAGGGGCGCGCCTGATTGGCTGCCTTTAAAAATTAATAACAATTAAGGGGTTGATCGGGGAACCATACATGCTTGTCTCAATCGACTCAGAATTTCGATGATGATGACATTCTCACGTGGGACACCCTGTATATACCTAGGTACATACCAAGGTACATGTGTCTCTCTTGCTTGATTATTGCCAGAATACCCTGATAAGTTATTCGTACACATATAGGACTCGCATCTACTCTTATAGATTTGTATACGAACATATACGAGCGTATGTTATGTACACGAATCTACAGGTATAAGAACGGGCGTCGGTGCGATATTTAGCCGATGTTTATACGTACGAATACGAGTGTCGATGTGTCTTCGTACATGATGCTTGAGAAAACTTGAAGTTCGTGTAGCTCGCAGGTTACGTAAAGTGAACAAGCAACTGTCTGTCCGTCCGGACCTACCGCAACCAACATCGCTCACGCGTCGCCTCCTTCATGTCATATTTTATATGTTATGTGTGTATATTACTATCCAACGGTGACCATTAAACGGTAGGGCGATCGGTTACTCGGGGAAAGCGGAGGAGGGGGGGGGGGGAAGACTCCGTAATAATTTTACGTTGGGCATTATTTGCCATTTCCATGTTGCTCGACTGTTATATATATTTTTTTTTTAATGCCGCTGCCTTGCGAGAAAACATTCGTGCAGTTTTCGCGTTTCTACGTTTGGAGGATTATGCAAAAGAGAGAGCTTTGATGAGAACATTGTGGATTCTCCGCGTGTTGGTGGATTCTTATACAGGTAAATGGAAAGTAAGGACGAAGTTCAGGGAAATTGCCAACTCGACTTTTCGACCAGTCATGAGCAGACAATTTGAAAATATTTTGTTTAACTGTAATGGGATTTTGTTTGTATGTGAAACCTTCATTTGGACATTTTTTTTTGCAATGCTTCCAGTAGCGATCGAGCTGAGGAAATACTTGTTTGAAATTTTTTGGAAGTGGGGGATTTTTTGGTGGATTAAAACATCTGACGTTTCCAGGGTAAATATTCTTATATGCATTAATAGGAATTTCGAGGTTTCCGAATAAAGTGAGTATATTTTTCAAAATAATATATTTTGAAATAAAATATGTAAAAATCATTTTGTATGAATTTTATATAAATATTAATTTAAATAAAAATTTAATTTATGAAGAAAACTTCTTAATTTTGTCAATATCAATTAATTAATTATTGAATTATACGTTCTAATTACCTAAATAAAAATTAATTCTTCTCTGAATAAAAATTCTCAATTTTTGGAAGGAAAATCAATCAATGTCTAAATAAAAAATCCCAATGTTTCAAAGAATAATGATTTAATAAGAGATCGATAACTCTAAACTCCTTCGTGCACTTATAATTTTCAATTAATAGATTCCCGCAGTTCTTGCCGGTAAAATAAAGGAAAATACCTTAAATGTATCGTCATACAGGCCAGACGCGACTCGGCAGCGGACAGAGGCGACACCTGTGGGGGCATTTTCAAGTTTCAAAAGCAGCGTTGTTTCGCCCGAAGGTAAGTGGTCACCGACCGTCGGGCCCATTTTTCAGGCGTTTGACCGTCGGTAAGAGTGGAAGCGCTAGTCGGTAAGCTGAAATTTCACCGAGCAATCCTTTCAAACAGAAGGTCCCTGCATAACGCGCAACCGCTACCGACTTAAAGACATCACAGAGATGGCGCCTTGATTCTCTTCCGGAACGAAAAAATTGCCTCGTCGAATTCAAAATCTGACAGCCTGACAAAAAAAAGCAAACTTCAAATTACGCCAGGTAAACCGATTGATCGAAAATGTACAGAAACAAAAATTCGTACAGTTTGGTCTCCAAAAACCCAAACCTGTAGCGAAAAATCCAAAATCCGAAAAATAAAAAGTTCAAGATCCAAATGAGATCTTAAAACCTCAATTTTCGATCTCTGGAGGATTTTAACCGATTTTATCTTCAACTTGAAGTTCCTAATGGATCTAAACGTCTTTGAACCTCAAATCTACGTCACCGATCGATCCAACTTTGTTCAAACCTCAACTTGAGGTCCCTGGTGAATTTGAATCTCTTAAACCTTCGGGTTTGGGCCTCTGCTAGACTTAAGCCTTTATAAACCTCAGGTTTAAGCTTCTGATCGACCCAACGCTTTTTAAACTCCAGTTTTAGGTTTCCGATTGACCATAACCTCTTTCAACGTCAAGTTTGCGTCCCTGATTGTCCTCAATCTCTTTCAACCTCAGGCTTTGGTCTCTGATGGATCTTAACCTCCTTGTGCATCAAAGTATCCACAACGGTAGTAGCCAAACTGCTTAATTATTTCTATCCATGGAATAGAATCCGGGCGTAGAATCGAGCGACCTCCGTGGTGAAGGAACGTGCAGCCAATGATCTTCTGTGCTCGCTAGCAGCGAAGTCGAAGAGCTTCGAGTCAGAAATAGTCGAATGCCATTGCAGCGTTCACGTGTCGCGCTGTCGGATCTCTCTCTCTCTCTCTCTCTCTCTCTTTCTTCAGCTACCGTATATAACCGAGTTGGAAAAATGAGTACCGGTTTACGTTTCCATCTCTTCGAGTCTCAATCGAGCACTTTCCGTCCATGCAAGATCCGGATAAACCGGGCTTGATTGTGTCCAGAATTCGAAATTAGTCAGGGTTAGATAGGGTTGAGAAATGAGCCATTCTTTAGGTGTAGTACCTATGTTGTTGCGATGAAGTTCCGAATGGCTGTATATCACAACCGTTCGATGTACATTGTAAGATTTCCGAAAAAACGATTTTTTGAAAACGGCTTAATTGGTATTTCATAGCTACACTGGATTGGTACGAAAAGACGGGTATTGGGCCCAATGAAAAAAAGTATAGTTACGATACGATACTTTCGACGATGAGAGTTTCAACGTTATCGGTAATGTCCATCTGGAAGATGGCTCAAATGACAAAAACGTTCGAATAAACATTAACTAACGCTGGCAATTTGGATGGAGAGCGTAATGGAAAATGAAGGAAACGTTTGAAGATAATTCCAACATCGGAGAACGGTAAAGTTTCAAGGATATAAAAATCGCCTTGTTGTACGGGACTGCGGATAGATAAGAGCTGACAAAAATTCGGGTACGTAAAAGTACAGAAGCTCCCATCGCTCTGTACCCGATGGAATACCAGACAGACGGTTTACGAGCGGTAATGCGCCACGAACAGGGGAGACAACGCGCACTCACTAGAAATTGTTGAACTATATTTAGCTGGTAGCTGGGTGGCGTGCACCATTTGGAATGTCGTTTCAGCTTGAAATTATTCGTTTGCACGGCTTAGCTAGGGGAGCGAGGGGGATTATCTCGAACACCGTAAAAAGTCACGTTAGCTCGTCTCTCTGGTGCATTAGAGGGCTCGCCACCTACGAGATCTAACGTCACCAATAAAAAGAAGAATGTGGTGGTGCGAAGTGTGCGCCGGAGTTGCTTCACGTAAATATGAAACCAGCACGTATTTGAATCTCGACGATCCGAGGAATCGAAATGCAATTGCCGGAGTTCTTGCAAGTGGCAGGAGTGCAGACTTTGTACGGATTCAATTGAATGCCCATATTTGTTTCTATAATAAAACGTCACGTTCCTACGTTACGTTCTAATTGGAATTTCCTATAGGAATCCAAGGCACGAAACCAATTCGAATACTAAAGGATTCCCAAAGAATTTGGCAGAACTTGAAACGACGCTTGATGAATTATATCAACAAAATATATCGATATGAAAAACAAAATGGCGTCGAAGTTTGCATCGTTGAAACGCAAGAAAAAGGTGTTTTCGAATCCAAAATCCAATCAGATCCCAATGTGACCTCTCCAAGGGTGTTCCGAACAATTTCCCGTAGAGATGCCGATGGATTTTGGAATTATCCAACAAACTAGCGAATTTTGGTATTTTATATATACTTTTTCGGAGATCCAACAAAGTCCAGTCGACGATTTTAATTTCGATGTACCCGTACGTCAGTTGAGAAATAGCCCGGACTCTCCTCGGATCACAATGTGGATTTCCTACGTACAGCGTTTCTACTAAATCCCCATAGAGATTCGATTGGAATTATGAACTTTGACAAATTTCCTCTCGGGTACTGGTGAGAAAAAAAAACAGAATGTTTGTCTCGTAAGAAGCGAAATATAGGACACGCGTGTAACGGGGTGTCCATCAAGCGCTCATCGACCGTTCGCCATTAAATGCGACGATGTTGGCAACCGGCAAAATCCGCCATAACTCGGAGAGTAACGAAACGAGGCGAATTATCGTCACGAGCAAAGTCCTCGAAGGTCGCGAAAGAAAACGATTCGAGTGTTACGCTCGTCGATTCGTAACGAGCGAGGAGGGCCGGTGGCAAAACCCGGCAAGGACGCGCTAAATAATCTGCGAGAAGTGAGAGAGACTCGTAGTCAGGATAATGAGTACTTCACGGCGTAACGTCGTCGAGTGCAATCGTGATGAAAAACGCGCATACGCGTCGACTGCGTACGAGTGTCGAAGACTGAAAAATACGAAGGACGAATCCTCATGGAGATATCCCGATTCTCGAGTCAGAAAGTAGAGCCTCCTCTGAACCTTGCAAGGTCTATTTCTTTTGTAACGCAAAAGCACAAGCCAGCTCAGAGCCACGTCGAGAACTCTGTTCGATCCAGTGCCGAACCCAAACAAACCCAAACAAACGTTCCTTCGACGCACCAGTTGTAATAAAACATGTCCAACAAATTCCCCACGATTCTCGATTCCATTGACACATCGACGTTTCACCTCCAGAGAATATCTAGTATGATGACGAAACGGAGAAAGCGAAACGCCGCAGCGGATTCGATCAAGGATTTCTTTGATGCCGATGTTACTCGTAGGGTGAGAGAGAAGGGATCTCGAAGATCCTTTCTCCGTCTTTTTGTCTCTGCTTTCGGAGGACTGAAACACGCAACTCGTACAAAGGCCTCAAAGGCTAGTACCGGGCGACGACGCGAGATCCCAACGGATTCTTTTCATGCGGAAGACCACGAGAGAATGGATAGTCCAGGAGGCCTTCAACGAAGGCGTCCACTTTTCAATGCTAGACGCGACGGCCCTCCGTCGGAGGATAGAAGTTAACGATGATGACTGAAAAAGTAAGAGGGTTCAAAAGCAGAGAGGTTGATGTTGCGCTCCATCAACCGGAGACTCCGGAGCACCGTCTACCGTGGGATGTGGGCGGTTTCATCGTACACCCGGCGAGCGACAGGTAGATCAGCTTTATCGGACATTGAACGGGTGCGGGTAGGTGCACCTTGAGTGTTCGAATAGACGGTTGGACAAGCTCGTGGCGAAGAATACACGAGGAGGAACAAGGGCTATGGACGGTGATGGCGTTTTATAAGCTGCTCTCCTCCGTGTCTCGTCCGAACGGCATGGGGTATTTCAATGACGATAAATCAAGCGATGCTCGGAGTTCGACGCACGCTATTGCGGATGGACGCGTTGCCCGAGTCCCCCCCTTGGAGATCCCACCGTGCGATATCCTCGGAAGGGATCCTCTCTTTGTATCTTTAAACTTCCATCTCGGCCGAACGATCTCTCGCTCCTTCACGCGCCAGTCTCTCCTTCTCTCGCCTCATTGCCCTTTCGTACCAAATAAACGTTGCGAACGTTTAGCGTAATCCTCGTTGTAATCATCAGAGTCGTATTACTCGCGAGGGAATCGGCGAGAGATACGTTGGTTCTCGCTGGTGCGTATTAAATGGAAAATCACAGAAATCAAGTGCTAATATTAGATCATGGAGATCCTTCAATTTTGTCCCCTTAATTACACGTCCAGCCCTCGGCTACGCTTAAAGCTCCGGATGTACTCCAATTTCGTGGAATTCTCCTTGAATTCGCTAGAGTTTTAAAAACACTGGCCGGATATTCGTTTGAACGTTCGGTACCATTGGTGGTACGCGAGTACGTGCGTGCTCTACAGCTGCCTGAGCCCCCTTTCGTGCCTCTCTCTCTCTCTCTCTCTCTCTCTCTCTCTCTCTCTCTCTCTCTCTCTCGTTCTCTCAATCTCAATTCCATCCCTTTTTGCCGGACGCGCTCGCTTTCCCTCGGGGCTGTAGCTAATAATAGAAGAGCGAATGCTGGATCGAGGAGATAGAAATACGACTGCCCTCTGCATCTCCGTTTGCTCCGTTCCAAGAATAATTTTTAAGCCTTTCGCTAAACTCCCCTCCGGCCTCCAACCGACAAATTTCCCGAGCTTTCATCGATAATGAGTCGGTACCGATTACGATTGATCTTTGTACGAAAACGCTAGGCAGAAAGCATACGGAAATGACGGTTTCGTCGTCTGGTCCATCCGAGGGATTTTCGATTGCGCAACACGACAGGACTCGTCGATTGAAAATTCCTTGTATTCGTTGGAGCTATCGGAGAATTCCCCCTTAATGTACACACATGAAACGCGGAGCTCTGGAGGGCTGATTTATTTGACCGTTTACGAGGATTGATGGGACGAGTATATATCATGAGTGGCGTATAAAACGTCAGTGGGAGGGCCCCGCCACGAGCTGTCGCGTACGAAGCTCCAAGAGCATCGTTGCCGCCTGCGAAATATTACGCCGAGTCCAGGACACTCGTAGAAAGCGGAAGGGAAACAGGCGGAGAACAACGGGCAGTCGTAGTGTCGTGTGCGAGAAAAGGCTCTTTGGTTTTTACGATACGATCGATTATGCTATCAGCTGTCTGTCGTTCGTGAACTATTATCCAACTACAGCGACACAGGCTCCTTCCATTCTCGCTTCTTGATACACTCGACACGCGGTAATTCTGCTTTACATCAACTCCGTGGCAACTCTCGTTGCTTCTGCCAACACTCATTACCGTTCAATTTTCTACCATCCACGTCCGAAACGTGACTGCAGCGTCGAAGCTACTTTTCGAGCCAGTTTTGCGAAAGCTTTTATGTATGTGCTCGTTACGCAGGGTAACGAGCGTTGGTTTCGCGTTCCGAGGAATGTGCTGGTCGGTGACACTTGGAACGATGATGAAAATGTTTCGCTGCCTATACGGAAATTGTACTTTCAGCTCGAGGCTAACAGTACGATGGACAGCATATTCGAAGTACCTTCGAAGTACGTTCATCACTGGTATTAGTTACGAAGGGAATGCAAGTGGAAGTTCATCTCACGAGGAAACCATTTCCTTCGGTGAGTCCCTCCGATTTCGTGGTCATTTTTGAATAATTTATACGTCTCTCTCAATGTTTCTTCATCGGAAGGGGAAGCCTCCTTTTCACGGCTTTTACAAAGGTCGAGAATTCCGACTCGTGAACAATTACCGTGAGGCCACGGTTCGTAACGACCAAAACAAATTGTTAAATATTCGCCAAACGCGGAAGAGACTTTTCGGTGGATTATCGTTGGCCAAAATATCGCATGAGAAATAAGGAGCCCGGTTAGTTATCGGATCCGGAGAGAGCGCTATCTTAATTATCCCATCTTCCGTAGCCGTCTCCGGTTCGATCGTCCGCGCGTATACCGAGCGAAAGGACGATCGAGAATCTCCGTAGGATCGCAGGGGGAGCTTCGAGAGAGGCAGGCCTCTTGGTTGCGGAGGAAGGGATACAGCGATAATCGCGATCGGACTCGTAAGCGTTTTGTGCGATAGTGGATCTTTGCACGGGAGAGAAGAACGTTCGCATTGTAGCCTCTCGGCCCTCTTCGTAGTCTCTCTTACAGACGCCACAGTATTTCCCGGTCGTTTCGCATTTTATAAACGAACGCGAGAAGAGGGGGAGGGGGGGGGGGGCGAGAAAGGAGCTGAGAGAAACCGCGACGTATAGAGGTGAAAGAGGCAGCGAGGAGATAGCGGACGGTGACTTACCTCATCGCGGAACGATCTCTGTTGCAAGCTCGCCCAGCACATTCTGCACGGGCACGAGGATGTTGACGGTGCGTTGACGTTCGCGGTGGAGGCGGCCGTACCAGCCGGATTCGCGGTAACGTTCCCTCCAGGGATATCTTTATCCCGATAAGAATTTTGCTGATCGGCGACTCCGCGGTCCTTTTCTCTGTTACCGATTTCCGGCGGTGGAGGAGGTGGGACGGGTGGTGGAAGTGGGCTGGTCGCGACCTCGAGACTGTCCGAGCTCGAATTGTGTCGCCTAGGTGGCGTTATGTTGGTCAGATTGCTTCTCTGCTGTTGATTAACGTTGGAAGTTGAAGAGGAGGAAGCAGAGGATATCTGTTGGTGGGTGTGTTTGCCGACACAACTCTTGCTCGATTGCTCGCTCGATCTCGCGTTTCTCTCGTGATTAACGCTTGTCCTCGGGTATTGAGACGGCAGCCAAAGGTCGAGGCTACACTTCGACGACTGGGATGACTGCTGCTGCTGCTGATGCTGCTGCTGTTGTTGCTGTTGCTGCGACTGTTGCTGCTGGGGTGGTCGCAGAAAGTCATCCAACAGATAGAAGCTCTGAGCTCTGCTCGATCTCGTCGATGTTTCTCGCGATCCACTTCCGACCAACGGTTTCTCCGATCGCTGACAACAGGTTTCCCTCGAGTTTCCGCCCGTTCCCGATTTCTTCTTCCAACTGGTCGTTTCGTCGCTCGAGGATTCACCGCGGCCCTTGGCTCGGCGCTCCTCCCACGTTTCCGACCGAGCGTCCGGCGACTCGTTGCTTTCCTGATACAACCTCCTGCTGACCTTTCCCGATCTGGCTGGACGCGCGAATTCACCGGTTTCCCGACTGGCTCCCGAGTCCTTCTCCGACCACGAGGGACGTCCGGCCGAGTAAGAGGTCGGCTGAGAGTTCGCTGGATACTTGAGTGACTTCCAGGTTGGTCCAACCGTCGAACACTCCCTCAGGGATTCCCCCGAAACGACGTTCTCTATCATCGAGACGCTCATGTTGTGAGCGAACCCGTTGTTCGGTTCGGCGTTACGCGAATAGTGCTGCGAATTCGTCAGACTCGCCGAAGAGGATGCGGAATTTGGGGTGCGCAGGAGTGCACCGAGGGAACGCCACTTTCGATCCTGACCGGTCGAGGACGGTGAGACCGAGCTCACGCTGCTCCACTTTTCGTCTTTGGAAGTCGCGCTGTTGCAACTACCAGGGACCAGGGTAGATCCAGCTACTGTTTTGCACGACCATTTGATTGAATTTCCAACGGTCGGATTGCTAGCCGAGTTCTGCTGGGATTGCTGATTGTGCGTTATCCACTTGCGGTCGTTGTTGGAAGACGGTGGAGTCATCGCGATACCAGGGCCACCGTTGTTCGACCACTTGCGTTCCGTCGTGCCCGAACCAGTCGAGGACGCAATCAAGGATGCTCCCAACTCCTCCCGCTGCTTCGCCTTCCACCAGGAGGACGTTGACGCCGTGAACAGTATCAGGGCACCTCTCAGAGGATTCTGGTTACTCGTCTGATTATTGTGATGATGATGATGATGAAGAACGCTCTTCGACGCGTCTCTGCTTTCTCGGACTGTACTTATGATCTTGTCGATCGATGCCTCGTTCTCGCAGCTTCCAACGTCTTGTTTCCCTTTGGTGGTTGATTCCGAGGCACCGAAGCGCGACGACGATGTTTCACGCTCGCTGTACACCGGCTTTTGTTGCCAGTTACGATTCTCCGTGTCTTCGCGCAATACCGTAGAGTTGGTGCTTCTCAAACGCGGTCTTAAACGCACAAAACCGTAATCGTTGTTGCTGCTCTCCTGATTATTTTCATCAACGCTCTCGACTTTATCCTCGTTTCTTCGGGTCGTTGATGCCGACTGCTGCTGCAACGAGCTTGGCCCACCGTAATGACTCTGATGCTGGGGCGGATGATGATTGTGATGATGATGGTGATGATGATGATGATGATGACTGGTAGTGTTCGAGGGCAGTTGGACGTTCGGTTGCTGCGGCAGCGTCGACGTTCTAGCTCGATGACCGTTCTCACCGTTCGAGCTTCGCTGAAGACACGAGAAGCTCGCTGAGTGTCGCAGACTCGATGGCGGATTGCTCGGCTGACTCACGCCCAACATCGTCCCCCCTTGTCTCGCGTCGTATCTCGGCGCGACCTCAACGCCCTCACATTTGTCCTTTTCTCAGGGCTCGAGTCGTAATCCTGAGGATTCACCTTTTCTCTTCTCCTCTCGTTCGGCAACGAAAAGGGGAAGGGATTTTTCAATGTTTCTTTTTCAAAAGCCGATCGCCCTCTGTCACCGCTCTTTCGAATGGACTCTGCGATTGAATCGTGACTCAACGAGCGTGTTTCGAGCAACGACACGAACGAACGAGGAGAATCTCTCGCTTCTTCGCGTGCGTCTTCCTCGCCTGACGAACCTGATGATGACGACGATGATGATGGCGATTCTTATGAAGACGCGAACGCGGCAACATTTTTTCAATAATTTAAACGGACAACTCGGACTCGTCGCTCGATCGTATCGAGCCTTTCTCGCGGGGTGTTTTTGCTTATTGGATGTTACTAGTGTGTCGCGTAGGCCGATCTTCCCGTCCGAGCTTCAGAACGAGCTTACATTGGGATCTGAAACACAAA
The DNA here is from genome assembly GCA_030522765.1 of Ophioninae sp. B BG-2022a. Taxonomy (NCBI): domain Eukaryota; kingdom Metazoa; phylum Arthropoda; class Insecta; order Hymenoptera; family Ichneumonidae; species Ophioninae sp. B BG-2022a. The sequence goes on from JAPYZJ010000951.1 coordinate 10,927, forward strand.
TTAGGACGGGGTTGGGGTTGAAAACTCAAAAGAAAATAATAAATGCATGACCACTGGTATTATGGCTAAAACACGATTATCGTAAGTCGAGTGTGTTATCGCTGCTGAATAATAGCGCGCAAAACAACGCGGCCTCTCTTGACCTCCAAGAGTCCTCCGACCTACGCCCTTTTGCGCGATATCACACGATACGCGAGTGCGGCAAAGGGGAAATTAAACTGATGCAATGAATTATGCCAATTTCGTTAAATATGCATTGAACAAGCTGCAGAAAAAAAACCGTTATGATTTCGTAAATTCAGACAGTTCCGAGATACGGACGACGAATTTCGTTGTTTTTTAATCATCGCTGAAAATTCCATGCTTCTCCGAATGCAATTTTAATAACAATCCTTTTTATTGACTCCAGTTTCCATGGCTGAGACAAGACGTGAAACACGAACCCAAGTGTTTTTCCCAATTGTTATTAAAATTCTACAACTTCGAGTCACGACTTCGAACGTCGATAAATACGAAGAAACGAAACGTAAATAAATAACGTTGAATTCCAACAACGAAATCAACGTCATCAAGGAAACTCTGTTTAATGGCGGAGATCAAAAAGATTAGTGAACGACGATTAAAAATTCCGTGAGTCTTTTCGAGGCGACACAAAAATTCGGTTAACGAGCGATCAACGGGTCGCATAGTTGACAATTATTAATCGAGCTATCTGCGATGCGATTACACAAACATTAGATCGGAAGCCACCAACATTGTTACCTGTTTCGTTGGCGCGCGTCAAAAAAAGAAAAAACAAAATGGAAAGTTGACAGCGAAGCCAGGCTACGATGAGTCGTGAAAAAAAAATCAGTAGTGGTGTTAAAAAAAAATAAAAAGCACAATAATAATGATAATTGGAGGTAATACACCCGATCGAAGGGTCGGACGAGAGGTCGGTGTTCCTACGCGAAATTCCATTGATCGTTATATCCGAACGAAACCCGAGGATCTTCTCATTCGCAAGCGCACGTAGCAATAATGTCCATTGATAATCCTCTAGCGCTGTGACTTCCTGTTGTGGCTTCGCGACGGGTCTCGCGTAGGACTGCCAGTTGAATGTATATTTATTCACGCAATTATTTCGCAATTAGCCTTGTGTCTAGACGTTAATTAAAGTCGTTGAAGATCCTTTGATTCGTAGCTGGGTGGTCCACGGTCGAAGGTCACACGGAGATTATTCCCATCTCCCTCTCTTCCTCTTTCATTCATCGGGGCAACCCCTCTTCTTTTCTCACGTACCCTTGCACCCAGAAACTCGACGATTCAAACGGAGTCTCTATTCGTACCGACGGAGCGAGCCAAAAGGAGCAATCCGATTTGTGGTTTCATAAAACAAATGTTTGCAGTTTCCCCGTGCCCTGGTGGGTTAAAAATGAGTGCCGAAGGCCTCGGGCCAAGGGGTCGTAACTTTTGAGCTGCGATGAGAACAGGTCGAAAAGCTCGTTGGATTCCATAGAACGATTGTAAATAACTACAGCAATGGAAAAACCGTTTGTGCGTCGAAACGATAAATCAGTGAACGGCGCGTACATGAATTACGTACGGGAGCAATCAATCTCGTCGATAATCAGACGTTTCCTTTGCACTCGGGGAGCCTCGTTGAACCTGGGACGAGTGATAGCCGGATAAAAGTGGGGAAAGACGACGCGGCGAGGCGCGAGAGCACCGTCGGAAAGACAAAGGTGAGAATTAACATACTTTAACGGACGTATAGACACTTGCATCAACGGAGCAACGAAAATAAAAGACGAGGAAGAAAAAGAAGAAAAAAAAAAAAAGAAAACCGCACGAGTCCTTTCATAAACCAGCAGGCGTGACATACTCCATCTTGGAGAAACTTGGCAACACAATGGATCGTTGAGTGGCGGGAAATCAAAGAATAACTACCACTATGGATTGTGCATTCATGTATGTACCGAAGCAAGAAGGAATAGCCATTCGTTAAAAGTTATCTAATCTATCGATACAAAGATGGAGAGGGCGAGGAAAAAGAGAAGGAGGGGGAGGGGAGCGTGCATATTTATTCTCTTTGAATCCGGGCTGTGCTACACTCGTGCACTAATCGAACGAGAAAACTGCGCAACCTCGATTCAGCTCAAACGCAGTCATTGTTTTCGCAGTATGAAAAAAAAAGAGCCGATCGGTTCGATTCGATCGCTCTTTCTCCCGCGCTCTTGGGAGATCGCTAGTCGAACGATCGACTTTTGTCTGTCCCGGCTGACAGGAAGCTTTCCCCTGTTGGAGCTTACGGAGAAAAATTCAGGGGGCGCACGACGATAAAGCTGGGTAATCAAACGAATCAGCCGAATAAATTCGAAGTCGATAAAATTCAAGAAAAATTCACTGATTTTGTGACGAACTTTTTTTTTATACGAAGTTGTGAATTCCTGATTATAACTTATATATAAATTCTTTTTTATTTTCATCGTTACGCATTATTATATTTCGTAGATTCATTTTCCTTACGTTTCAACGATGCGATATCAATTTGCGTTGCATTCGAACGATCGAATTCTCAATATCCTTCGTTATTTAAACTCTCGTTCAGAGGGGTTTTACTACGTTTGGATTTTATTGGATTATTCTTAATTATTGTTAGTCAATGTCTCATAATTTCCTATATAAAAATTCTTCACGTAAACATTGATGAAAATAAAAAAAAAAATGATGACTCTCGATCAGTGATTCGGATAATCCAATGGATTAGTAGATTTGCGAACGTGCTTTCTCGCGATCCAACAACGAAAGATGAATCGATGTGATCGTTGAAGGTGAAAAATTGGGATCGACATTCCTGAGATTTGTCAGGTCTCAGCTGCACCAGATTCTCGTTCAACGTAGGTGCAATGGGTGAAAGGTTTTTCAAGGCAGGAAAGTAAGTGACACCCACGATATCGCGCGCGTGCGTTACGGCGATTGTGGTGAACGCGTGCAAGTGAGTGAGGAATCGAGTAAGAAGGAGAAACGAGAGGAGTTGTAGACAAGGCCGTTGGGGATAACGCGTATACGTGTGTATATTATATTTGCTGCATTTATTGCGAAAGAACGATCGCTTCTGTGGCAACAATAATGACGCGTAATGGTTGCATGGTTTTCTCTTGTTTGCGAGCCTCGAGATAGGCTCGTTGTATCTACTAAATGGTTCGGTATAATGTTCTACGCCATCGCGAGTGAGAGAGAAAGGACGATACTCGAACAAACACGTGCCAGATTTTTTTCATCGATCTTACATTTTTTTACACTCGTGGAAATCGTTGTGCTCTCTTTATCTCTCTGTTCGTGTAGATAGGACTTTTTGCAGTTTTGCAATATTTTCGGTTCGTATAAGCTCAAGTTATTATTATTATTATTATTATTATTACCATCACCATTATTATTATCATTTTTGTTTCCATCCGTATTTGCGTAACGTCCAAGATTTTATTTTCAACAGTGTATTTTCACCCTTTGTCATCATCATCATCATCATCATCTCTTTCCGTTTTCACGTCTCGTTTTTCACGTGCTGTCATTTCTTCTCGGTGACAGCCCTTTGCTTTCTGCATCAATTTCTTGAGATTACAGAATTTGATAAATGGTTTATATATATATATATATATATATATATAATGAGTCTGCAATATTCCGCAGAGCTTTTACACGATGTGGGACACACGACAAACGACCGTTTGCGATCGATCGTGAATGTACTCTCAAGAGACAGTGAGAGGGAGCGAGAAGGGGAGGGGTGGAGAGAAAATCGTGATTCGATCGAGGCTTATGTGTACACGTTTCGAAGCGATCCTCTTCAACCTGAATCACCGAAGGAAATATCATAACATCCGTTCGAGTCGAGATTCATCGTCATTGCAGGTGAGCTCGTCTACCATTGGATTCGTCAAGCACGCGCTCACAAGATACGAGTGCCTAGATAAGATCGCGTTGAGGAAACGCGTTGCACGAGGGTGCACTTAAAAGGTGTACCAAATGATCCAGACGACAACAGATACGAGATATGATGGAAAAGGCTGAACGGTCGAATCGAATGATTCACCGGAACTGAACGATGCGCGAGATTAGAATGGCTGACCGATATAATTTCCGACCAAAATTTGGCGTCCGGTGTTCGTATGAACGATTTATCATAAGGGTGATGAAGGTGACCGGGGAATCTATTTGCGGAACTTTTGGCCAGTTTCCCTGTGCCCTTCTGCATAGAAATTTTTCAAGGTCTTTCTGGATCGTATCATATTCCTATAAGGATTGGTTAAGGATTCCACACTGGAATACAATCAGAGAGAAAAAAAATTCGGTTTTCGAAATCGAAAAAGAAATTCGTTCGAAAATTTACGTACCTGAGGGGAGGAAAGTTTGTTTGGGTTTGTTTGGGTTTGTTTGGCTCTTCGCCTCGCATTTTTCGAAGACTATCCGATTCAATATTCGAATATCATTCCTTTTGATGATCCTCTTAGCGTCTCCTCAATCCTACTGTGAACACGTTTTAAGCCCCTGTGTTGAACGATCCCTTTCCTAATATAAGATAAGTGTTCCTTACCCTCCGTGTCTCACAAAGTGTTGATCGATCCCACGAAAATCTTTGACGGTCGATTGGATCGTTCTAGGCTAAAGGGTCTTCGAGGGATCCTCGCTATCGCCCACAAGATTGGTTCCATCGTGTCGAGATGTACGATAATAACCAGGGGGAAAAACCTACACGATTGACAGCTTATCTTATCGAAGCCGAGCATGGGGAAAAACTCCCGAACGACAAGAACAAATTTGAGAGAAAGGGCCGAGCTGATGGTATCTGAGATGATCCATGCAATTGTTCCATCTCTAGTGCTCTCCTTTGGTAATTCAAGTATACGTCTTTCTCCCCGTATTAGTATTTACTAGAATTGATACTGACATTTTCTCTATGTTTCTGGGGATTTAGTAATGAGAGGATAAAACGGTAAATTTATTTTTTTACTTACTATTTAATTACTTGATTATTTTGTTATTTTGCAAATCGATTATCGCCTCAATCTTCTCAAATATTTTTCAATGATATTTATATATAAAGGAGAATATTAGAGGACTTGGTTTTCTGATTTGTTTCTTATCCGTACTGATAGAGAATCCGAAAGGGGCGTCCTTTTTGCCAAGTCCAAATATGTGGTGAACAGAGCCTGAAGCGGTTGTACGAGTTTATTAAAGCCGAACCATATTAGTGGGTGAAGCTTTTCCCCCTGCTTTCGCCGAACCGGTAAACACGTAACGAGTAATGTCGACACAAACTTGAAAGAATTTACGCTCCGGATACCTCGCGTCACCTGATTCGTATAATTGGAATAGAGCTTCGGCCGGAACTAATTGCTCCGAGGATTACCTGTTGTCAGCAACTCTTCCGTTTGATAGCTTACCCCAAATTAGAAGAGTACTCGATCGATATTAAAAAATCTCAAAAATTCATAAAAGTCCGAAATTATTAAGAGTTTGAATTTTTTATACATTTTTAGATAATTTAGTAGTGGTGAACATATTATTTTTTTTTTTATAGTAGTTTCTTTATAGTTTTATTTATTGATAAACAATGGATTTTTTTGCAGTTATCAGAATGGTTCCTTATAGGAAAACATCGTTTGCAAACGTATTAATTAAACTTGTAATAATACATTTTTATTTCTTCTCATCGACTTGACGAAACTGTAAAATTATTAATCATTTTTTAAAGTTTTCAATAATCGACATTTTGAAAAAACACAAAGACGAAATTTGTGTAATTTCAACGTACCTGCGACTTTGTATATTGAGGATCGTCTCGTTTTTTATTCCTCGTTATGACACTTAATCAACGACGATGCACCGGAGTACGGAATTTTCTTTCGAAATGAAACAATTTTCGCAATCAAATTCCTAGACTCACCACCGTGAATATACGTACACTTCCTGTGTGAAATCTCGTGAAATCGCCACAACGCCTACGAAGCGAAAGTATACGTGTAAGCGCCTAATCCGCGAAGTCATTAAAAATCAACAATTAAAACGCTAGCAGAATATGTTTTTTTAGCTACGTACATTTACAACGAAAAATGTTAGCCCCGTTTTTTTTTCTTTCGACAACATTTTCGTAGAGAATATTTCCGAAGATGGGCTTCGTTGTAATCAACTTTCCTCATAATATTTTGTTTCTCTTCAATGTTACGACAGGAAGTGAAAGGGAGCTCGAAAGGGACTGATACTTTTATGGCGGTATTGCGTGTACCATTTGGGCACAGGGTGGTTCAAGAAAAATGCCGAAAATACGGGTGTGTCCATCCCTAATACATGCTCGCGTTGGATGCTTTTCCCTCCCAAGACATTTCGACCACAAAATATCGTAAAAAATTAGGAATTAAATTTAAAAAAAATGATTACATCGTGAATTAAAAAGAAATTAAAGTGAGAATCGTAAAAATAAGAAAAAAATGAAAATGCCGGATAAGAATAGGCGTCATCCTCCCTTGAAGTTGAAGCTTACAACTTTGGGACGTAACGATCTTTTTTTAATTAAAAATCATACTAACACGTTTTTTTCACGATTTTCAAAATCGTGATTTACGAAAAATCTGTAACCCAGCAGTTTGGATAATAATGAAAATTTAAATAACTTTTTTTAATTTCTTTGCGTTCCAACGATGCGAACTTCAATTCCAACCTCTCACGTCACTCCTGCAACGCTATATGCTGAAAAAAGTAGCAAATATCGTTGGACGTATAGAAATGCATCGTATGGAGAATGGGAGATTGAATAACAAAGAGAAGGCAGAGAAAGTCCATGTATATGCAGATATCGTCTCGCGATTAAATCGAAAAAAAAAAATAGAAAAATATATCTTTCGATCGTCGAGGGACGAACGAGTCACTGCTATATCCGTTCAAGGATTCGATCTTTCCACAATCATTCCCATTTTGACAGACGAGAGTTATAGCTAAGAGATAAATCGTTTTCTATTCTTGTTTCTCAATACTTCAATGTGATAAAAAAAACAAACCATCTCTCCCCCACGAAATATATTTCCATTTATTTGTATCAGATTAAAATTAGGAAAGCCTGGACGAAAAATTACTCTTTTTTTATCTGTTCAAATTTCTTTCCGCAAACATTCGTTACGAGAATTCCTCAATTATTCTTTGAATCGTCAATTCACAAGTTTGAAAATGAAATTCGAAAAAAAAAACTGTTTCGTGAAATACTAAAAATGAGGAAATGAAATGTGAGAAGATAAAAATGACGTATGGAAATCTCTAAATGATTTTTCGAAATCAAGAATTCAGATCTAAAATAATATTTTATGTTACACCGACAACTGGGAAATAATAATACAAAAAAAAGAGCGTGACTCAATTCTCATTTCCTTAATAAAGAAAATCATTATTGCAAGTCACAAAAAAATAATTTATTGCTAATAAAAAAAACATTATTACGAACCACAATAAAATTGTACAGCGGTGAATTTCGGCTGTCAGAGAGGAGTCTCAACGATTCTTGAAACAATGTCTATAATTCAATCCTGGGTTGTACGGATTATCGCGTGAATGCCTCCCGGAGGTAAAATAAGAAAAGGATAGAGAAAAGCTCATCGCGATGACGTCGAGAGAAGCCTACCTTTGTTAATACAGCTTCGTGATGTACTGGGTGGGTAAAGTGACCGAAGAAACGATAAATGCATGTGACGCTGATGTACCTTGCATATATACGTATATATCTATATATATATATATATATAACGTAGCAAGTCGCGGTACTCTCATCGTCGAAGAGCAATTAGGAAGAAAATGGGTAGCACAAGTAGCGGCGGCGGGGCACATCGTCGTGAAAACTGCAATTAGCGAGTACCCGGAGACACGCAGCGTACAAACTTGCGGAGTTTGCGAAGTTGTCGGAGTGTGTACCAAAAATTCGATGACCGTAATATAGGACTGCGCAAGGAAGACGAGCGTGACCGACGAATAGTTTCGAGCAAGGTTGTTCCTTTTCCAAGAAATGCATGTACACGGCTTTCAAATACACGATATTATTATTATTATTATTATTATTATTATTATTATTATTATTATATATTATTATATTATTAATATATTATAATGATATTACTTATTATTATTATTATTATTATTATATATTATTATATTATTAATATATTATAATGATATTACTTATTATTATTTTATTTCGTTTGAATTTATTATTTATTATCTATTATTATTATATTTTTTACTTCTTTATTGTTATTACTATTACTATATTTATTTACTTTGTACGCTTTATCATTTATTTCCAAATTAATTACATTAATTTTAATGATTCGTGTTGGCTTTCTTCGGTTTCACAAAGTATCGTGGCACTCTGTACGGAATATTCCATTTGGTACGAATTTACAAGTCCACGCGCACTCGGCCAGAGAAAATATACGTTTAAGTAGGGGACATCCCTCGGTGGGACTGCGCGCTCGCAAATAATTCCACCGCACGTCGTTCCGTTGGTCACGCAATCGAGGAATATTCACATTCCCGTCCTTGCATCCCTCCTGGTCTACTCACTCTCCAACCCCCATCTACCGATCACCCATTGACTCTTCTACAGCGCGTATTATCGTTCCAAAGTTTTTTTCGACATTTCCAGGACCGAAGATAAAAAAGCCTGATCATCAGCAATAAATATCGTCGTGGTCTATAGAAGAAGCTTTTTTACGTGTAGTTTTTCGATATTCTATAGAACCACGTCCCAAAAGGTGATACCTCCGGTTTTTCTTGTTTCCTATTTTTCTGTTCGCCTTGATCGCAAATCGAAGAGTGCCACGACCAAGCCACGTTGGAAACACGTATTTTGACACCCGAAACATTGCGATCCACCGAAAATCGACGGAGAAAAGTGCAAAAAACTGTCGAAGGTTGTAGGATGAAAAACTATGTTACGTTGAAGTTTGCAACAAAAATAAGTATTTTTTATTTCTTTTTCACTGTAATTGTAAGTAAAATACCTCAATAATTATACAAATCTTTATTGTGATAACCTAAAATTCAAATCTGAATAAAAATATTTCACCAAATAATAGATCTAAGGAAATAAAAAAATGAGAAAAGAAATTTCATTGCCTCGCAACGATGCGAACTTCAAGCCCATTCAATAATTATAAAAATCTGTATTGTGATAACCTAGAATTCAGATATGAAAAAAAATATATTTCGCCAAAATATAAATCTAAGGAAATAAAAAAATGAGAAACGAAATTTCGTTTCGAACGACGTGAAGTCCGTGCCAGGGTACACAGAGAGGTAGTATCCAACACTGCATAATCGCGAAACGAAACGAGACGGAGAGTCGGAATTTCTTCACAATCTGTTAATTTGCCACGATGCATTAATTTATATTCCAAATTTTAATTCGTTACCTGCACAGGGCTTGAGAGGGAAAAATGAATTTGACCGTTTTTCAGTAACACACGTGCCCAAATGAGACGAGAAAGAAAAAAAGATATTACGTTATTTCCAAGTGTGTGTGTGGTAGAAGGGCGTGGGAAAAGATTGTCTCCGGTCGGCGAACGTTTGTACGTACAAACACAAACGGAGGCATAAGCTGCTGCGACTCTGCCACCTACCGAATACACAACAGACTCTATAAAGAAAGATTCGAAACGGTGGTGCTCGTACGCACACGAACGTACGTATACACGTAAGAAAAGATCGTCTCGCGGCGCATTCATTAATCCGAGCAAACGTGTATAATCGGCGAGTCAGGCAGCCCGCGAGGGAGAATGAGAAGCGAACGAGAAACATAATTAACCCGCGAGCTGAGAGCAAACACTAAAACCCTTACCCGCCCATGAAACACCGCGAAACGCTCGTCCAATTCCCGTATGTAAAAGCGATTTCGGAATTGTCCGCTAAAATGTCGACTAATTAAGGAATACGCTAGGGTTTACTTCGCGAGCCGAGTTACAACTCACTCGGGTATGGATAAGGATATTCTTTGTATGTGACAATGAGAACCCACAAAATCCTTTTCAAATGTCACTGATCCGTTACTTTCCAGATACCATTTTTTGCCTCCTACAGTGTTGGAGCTTGAATTCTTTTACCACAAATTTTTACATTTTTTGTATGTATTATAAATATATTTATTATTATTCATTTCAGAATGGAAACATTACGCTAACGTCATTAATCGGACGAATTATGATGATTTTTTTTTAATGACAAAGTTTTCATGTGATGAGTAGATAGTAATTCCTTTTAATAGGTCCATCGTTTGTTTATGGGTCTTTCATGCTGAGAAAACGTCTTGAATCAATTCGCGAATTTTTAGAGATATTTTATATTAATTTGCGAGTTAAGGGTGTGAACCCATTGGAATCAAGGGGTGCAATCTTCAACGTAATTTTTGCTCTTCCCAACAACAATTTGTTCTTCTTATTCGCTTAAAGTGTAGACGTAGAGCACTTGGTAATATTGTCTTTCGATGGATCAAATTTCTTTATAGATTCACTCGTTGAGTTATTAATTTTGTTCATTGCACGAAATGAAAAATATCGTTTTCAATTGAAAATCCAATATTTTTTCACAGCTTCTCATTTTTCATAATTTTCATCATTTAACAAAAAATAGTCCGCTCGTACAAAATGTTGATGACTTTGCAGTGGTATTTTGTTTAAATAATAATGATATCATTATTCGTCAATAATGTACATAATAAAGAAAATCCAATATTAATTTCGTTGCCAATTTTTTTTCCCGAGCCCAAATATTCGGATCCGAAAAAAAATTGAGGAAAGATTTAAGGGGGTTACGATGAGTCAGCCCGCATACGTGTATTCATGACTATAACGGCCCGCATGGCAAAAGCGATCGAAGGAATTCTCCACGAATCAGGGGAGGATCTCGGGTCTCGAAATGGACCGCCAGCGAGCCTCGTGTTTCATACAAATGACCGTAGGTATACACTCGCTCCGCGCTTTCTCTAATAAATTAAGATTTTTTTTGGTGCGCACTCGCGCAAACGCGTGGTCAGAGCGATTAAGGCCGAGTTGGCGAATCAGCAAAGCGTGCGTTACTTGGCTGGAAATCTTCGCAAGCAGAGCGCTACGACTCGTTATCCAAGATCTTCGTCTTTGCACGACGAGAGTAAGTACACGAGTCTGTACGAGAAACACTTCTCACACTCGTATGCCGATATTTTTTAGAGACGAGAAATCGTTTTCAATTTTTTGCGACGAAAAAGTATGTCCCATTTTTTAATCTTGCCTATGGAAGAAAATAAATATTTTTACGACAAACCATTCATCGTATCAACAATTGTTTTGGTATGGATCTTCGTTGTTTTTCATTTTTATTACTAAAACTTTCATTTTTTGATTGGCATTTTTTAATTTTCGTTGTTCAGTTTTTATTTCTCTTTATTTAATCTATTTTCAGTCTTTATTTATTTGAACTAAAATTTGCATTGACGATTTTAGACCCTTTTTAAACACGACTTTTATAAATGAAAAACGGGAAAAACGTAAACACGACGAAAAAAAATCGTAAAATAGGAAAAGTATGAAATCGACGTGCACACGCACACATCGTAACGTAATATACGTATATCACGTTACAACGTTCTATTTTCTTAATACGCGCGCGTTTAGCGCAATACAATGTGGTTTGTCACAGAGCTACGAGAAGAAGAAGAAGGTAAGATGAGAAGAAGGTGGACAGTTTGCGCCTCGAGAGATGAAACTTTTGCAGGGATATTTTATAACCAGAGTACATCGGTGTAGACCAGCGTTAAACCACGCGAAGGCTTTCCGTTACAAGTTTCAAGTTTGCTCTCCGCGTCTACATGCATAAAAGACGAACAATAAATATAGATAAGCAGACGTGCGCCCAAACAGGTAGCACGCTCGTCAGCTGGACGCATCGGTTACTGCGTTTTTGCACTTGCTTGAGTTTTGCGTCGCCTTCCACAAGGACGGATTCACAAACGTCGCAGTTTAACATTATTATTATTATTATTATTGTTGTTGTTGTTGTTGTTGTTATTGTTATAAAATTAATGTTATAATGTTGTATTATATTAGTACATTGTATAGTATATACAGGGTGTCCCAACTAAGAATGTCATCCCTGAAATGGGGGGTAGGGGGTGAAATTCTAAGACGATTGGTACAAGCATGTATGGGTCCCAGATCTACCCCTGAATTGTTATAAATTTTTTACGGCAGCCAATGAGTCGGTGCGGCCGCGCGCGCACCGACAGTGCCTTTTTCGTGGCACACTACCATCGTCTTAGAATGTCACCCCCTACCCCCCATTTCAGGGATGACATTCTTAGCTGGGACACCCTGTATATATAAATATTAATTCACTATAACGATATAACTATTGTTACAATGAATTATTATTTGTTATTATTATTATTAATGATTTTTTCTTCATTATTGTGAAATAATAATAACTTTCATATCGTGTTATGGAAATATAGGCATATTTCCATGACACGATATGACAGTTATTATTATTTCACAATAATGAAAAAAATCATTAATAATAATAATAACAAATAATAATTCATTGTAACAAAATGTAATAATTGTAACAATTGTAAATAATGTAACAATTGTAATAACATTGTAACATTCAATGCGCAAAATCTAAAATCTGAAATTGCAATGGAAAATCCTTTGATATCAATTTTGTGTCGTTAGCTATCAACGGACTTATTTTTTTATCAATCATTTTTGCAAATGTTCGAACTTGAAATATACCTGGAGTTCGATACAAGGAAAATAAAGGTATAGGTAGAAGCTACCCCTATAGAGGGGGCAGGGAGAATGTTTTTGAATGACGATAAATTTTTCCGGCACCCGAGTTACATCACAATTTGCTTTCCCTAAATTTTCACTTTGAATATCGAACGTGCAGTGATTTTCGAAAAGTTCACAGAGAAGTTGAAAGCTCGCGGGTCAAAAATAAAAACGTCGAGGGGTGAGACGAGGGTACAGCGAAAGTCGTAGGAACGTGGACACGGCACGCGCCGAGCTTGCAGAAATCGCATTAACTAAAAAAAAAAAAAAAACGAAAAAACAACCGCAACAAGCAATTAGTACGAGCTTTTATTAATCCCCCGAGACGGCCAATTAATTGGCAACGGAGAAGCGAGACTGCCGGGCGTCGCATCGCTGACTTCTCGATAATTAGCGCCAAAGCGAATCGCTCGCAATGTGCAATAATGTTTTTTTTTCTTCTTTTTTTTTTCTCGCGAAACACGTATGAATGCATAATCCACACAAAGCTGGTCGTATCCTCGTTGATTGGCGCATTAATTATCGTGCGCGTTCCTTCATTTCTCGGGCAAAATATTTTCACGTTTTTGCCTCAATCTTTGGAATACGTTTAACTGCGATTCCCTCCCCCTCCTCTCTCGCTCTGCTCGCCACCATGCACGAATTATTTTACCTGTTTTAACCCTTTGTTTTTCGCAATTTGAAGAAAACTTTTCTTCTCCAATATGAATAGGATCAAAACCCTCGGCACGCAACGAGCGAAGGGGGGGGGAGGGGTGGGGGTAAAAAGAGAGAATTTGGAATCGCGATCTATGTATTAATGGGGAAGGGAGAGGGAAAGAGAGAGCCGATGAGAATCGATCGGTATCGCAAAAAGTGGAGAAGTTTTACTTGTGCTACCTGTCTGTGTACCGATAACTGACAGAGCTCATTTATTCGCCAGTGCCCGTACTCGTACTCGTGCATCAACGCCTTTTTTATCTACTCTTTACAGGCGGCTGGAAAAAATCAACACAAGTTGATTTTTTTATTGTTGCAAAAATGTTGTTCGAACTTTAAAAAATTTATATTAGAGTTTCTTAAAACTCTGAAAAAATTAATATTTGAAATTGTTTCAATTATCAAGAAAATAAAAATTTTCAATTATTTCAAGGATCAAAATATTAATACTTGAAATTCTCCAATGATAAAAAATCAAGTATTTAAAAAATGCAAGTAATGAAAAAATGTAAATTTGGCTCTTCTCATTAAGGGGCACTGTAGAATTCCCATCGAGTAGTGTACTTTGCGTTCGAAACGTATACGCGTATCCTCGAGGTCTCTATTTCCGGTACCCGTACGTTTAGCGTCAGCGACTACCAGTCCCTCCGGAAAATCCCATTCGCAGTGGAACGAGATCTAGTGTGCACCGAGCGTTAAGAAAAGATATGTACCCTCTTCAGCAAATTAATTAACCCGTATTTAATATTGAATCATTAAAAAACATGTGTATACTATATTTTGGATAATTACCGATCCCTGGCAATTACAAAAGGATTAATTTTGGATATACCATACCTATATATTGATTTCTCTACGATCCGAATTACTGTTCAAATTTCAATGAATAACGAGTTGTCTTCTCTCGATAATTGTTTGGCTAATTTCTATACCGAAGAAATCGCATTCGCGATTCAGATCGAAGCAAAACTTCTACGACAAAGACGTAATTATTATACACGTGTTACGCATCCGTCAAAGAGGCTTAATTCCGGTGTGTAAGCGGATAATGAGTAGTGCACGCGTGGGTGTGCGGTACGCAAGAGCGTGGCAGCTTTTTGCCGGCTGACAATGGAGTGGAGGACTGTCGGATTGGAGTATGGATATAAACGGACCCGGAAACGTACCTAGAAAACGGGGATACTGTTTAGCCTCAAACGTTGTTCTTTCTATCGTGCGTATGTACGCTCTGGACAAACATTTACTCATCACAGGAAAATACGTTTCTTCCAGAATCATTAGCCTCGCGTTGACGCCTTGTCTCGCCGATTGCGAGGAAAAGAAATTATCAGTCACGAAATAAAATGTTTATTTCGCCAATGGGTGAGAATAGATCGGTATGGAAAGAAACGACTGTGTCTTGGATGTTCGTCAAAAAAGCGTAATCATTCTCAAAATTATTTTTTCTACCGTTGCGGAATTGATAGAAAATTTCATCGATCCTATTTTCACTTAATCCTATTTTTTTAATTTAATTTATTTTTATTTAATCCTATTTTTTAATTAATTTTATTTCTACTTAATCCTATTTTCAATTAATTTTATGTTTACGAGATCTTATTTTTCTGAATAGACAAATACCCTTCCCGATCATCAATTTTCGTTTCTCAATTGCAGTGCCGTTTTTGTCTCGCGTTTGTCGACTTACCCACAAAAATGCAACGAGCTAGGAACGAGAGAAACGATGCATTTTTTATTCTCCTGGGAAAGAAACGTTTCGTTTATTGAAGATCAAAGCAAATACGGACGAAATAATTGAAGAAAGGAAATATCGAGAGGCACGTGTACCGAATGCACTCACGCTGGAAACACAGCTGCAGAAAATCGTGGCTTTGAACTGCACGTATTTGCGTTGTGGATATAGAACGTTCGTTGCACCCCGTTACCACGATACTCATTCGTCAATAATATATAACATCGATTGGATTGTAATTCGTATTCTGAATTATACTCGTACTTTTTATACCCCATTTCTGTCTCTGCCGATCGCCCGATGACCTTCTTGCAAAATTAGTATCTACTATCGCGGTGCACTTATTAAGAAAATTTATCGCCTCGTTCGATAAACGTAATCGCGATATTTGTGATGAAGAAAAACAAGAAAAATTCATATTAACTAAATAAATGTATATATAAATAATAAAATAATATTAATACAATAAAATAATGAAAACAAGAGTAATTTTAAAAGCCAATAACAAAATACAATTAATATAATGAAATAATAAAAATAAAAATAATTGTGAAAATTAATTTTAGAATGATTAAAGATTAGAATTACACCGGATAACCTGAAGCGCCAAGACTGAAGCTTTTTTGTTTTATTAATTTTTCAGTCCATATGAATTCAAATTGTTTTATTTTTTCGATTTCCAAAACTCGAGTCCAACATCGAACGTTAGTTTCTTTAGCGAAGGCTTACAGAGTGCGTCCACTTTAATCCGCTTCGGAGCAAACGATGGAACGGCTTGGTTTCTCCGCGGTAACTCGATCGCTCTACTCGAAGGACATTCGGAAATAAATAGTATTGAAAATCGAATATATTGAGCGGAAATTTGCTCGACTGGAATCAAATTTGTATGCTTCGATTATTGATTTTTATGGGAGTGTACGTTTTCGATTTTCATCCGATTAATCCCATACTGTTATACGATTAATCTGATTTTTTATTTAATTCATTTTAACATTCATTTAACCGAAATGATCCGAAGTTTCAGGTTGGAAATGCATTCTGGAAATTCCTCGAAGACTATGTACATTTTATATTATTAATTCATTATTACCAACAATTATTTGTATTTTTTAAATACAAATTGTTACATTAAAAAATTACTGGATAGCTAAAAAAAATTTAGTATTTGAAAGTTCTAAATATTCTGAAAAAATCGAAAAATTTAGAAACGGTTATGGGAGATTTCGTAATTCTAAATCGCTAATAAAAATTAAAAAGACAAACAACTGATTCCCGTTTCGATTCTTCTTTTTACGAGTGTAAAAAAATCATTTTTTTCGGTTTGGAATCGGATTTAAAAAAAAATTCAATAAGCTCGATTCGAAGTATTAAGGGGATTTGGTGGACGTTGGTCGGGGCGGAATGGAGACAGGAGTACGAGTCCAAGTGAATAATTAACGTAGCTCTCGGTGCGATTAAGACTCGTTTCTTTTCTTCCTGTATGCATCCCGGTTGCCTTTAATCGTACTATTTTGTGGCTCGCTCTTTCGCTCTTTCTCACATCGGGCTCGTATACGCGCGACTAGAGAGCCACGATTATTCGCTCAAGGGAAGCGAGTCCGAGTGTGGGCGTTGTAAAAGCCTGACAACTCGCCGATTCGCGACAACCGACGACGCGTCTCGTATACACTCGAGGAGAAGCGTTTGACGAGACTCGTTGCCGAGTTTTGTAATACGCATTGTTTGAGCTACGTACTAATCGGCCGGACACCGAGAAAAGGCGTGAAACACCGGAAGAAATAACGTGAACGAAGAGGGCCGGAGGAACGATAATTTATTTCTCATTTCGTAACAATAACAAAAGAACCATCAATTTAAAAAGCCTCGACATTGAATTTAAAAAATATTAAGAAGCACAGCAAAAATGGAAAGAAAAAAAAGCATTAATAGCAATAAAAACACACAAAATGAAACAAAGAGTCTCAAATCGATGAAAGAAAGAGGAACCCAAATTGTAAGAAAAAAACGAATCGATAAAGAAAACAAAATCGTACGTAAAAAAAATTACGTAATGAAAGAGAAGGATAGCGAAGAATAAGAAGAGTTGAGAGGAATTTTTGAAAAAGTTCTAAGAGGAATCGGAAAATCACATTTTCGATAGTGCGGGAGAGAGAGAGAGGGGGGGGGGCAATTAATTGTATAATAACTAATAATAATCGATGTAATGATTAATTCATAATCAATAAATAATCAATATCATAATTAATTCATAATCAATAAATAGTAGATAATCATACGTGCGTTCTAATCTTTACCGAAAATGTTCAAATCGATGCTCTAACCCCATGAAGAATTCTCACTTTCTGCCCACTCGCATTTTATTCGCAATACTTATTCACTGACATAACTTTTCTCGACGCTCCTATACGTAACCGAGAAAGGGCGAATAATGCTTCGTGTGAAACGAATATCACGAAAAGTGCAAAATCTTTTGAACGGTGACGAAAGTTGTTGACGCGTCGAATGGACTTTCTCTCGCCCCCCTCCCGACCCATAATAATCTGTAATAAATCTCACATTATGTATGCATCTTTTTTCACCTTGCTCCAATTTCTTGGTGATGGTAGGCGTACCTCTCTTTACATCCTCGACGTGGATACGATGACAATCGCTTGACTAATATTCGCGAGTGGAAAAAAAAATGAAGTATCAATGTCAGACGCCAAACAAGTCGAACCAAAATACAAACCTACGAATTCGCCTATTTTGGAAGGATCACATTCGTAAACGATGCGAAGATCGAACATATGTAAATTACCCCCAGCCTCGCCGTTTTCTCCCTTTACGAAACAGTCGTGAATATAAATTGCATAATGTGTCAAAATTGTCGTAGGGAAAAAACTGGATTTCCATACGTGTTCCTAATTATCGATGAACTTGAATTTGAAATTACTTTTCTCATTTTTTAATTTCCTCAGATCCATTATTTGGCGAAATATTTTTATTCGGATTTGAATTCTAGGTTATCGCAATAAACATTTGTATAATTATTTAAGTATTTTACATACGATTTCAGTGGAAAAAAAAGAGCAATTAAAAAATAATTATTTTCGTGGCGTCGCAACCTTGCGAACTTCGATCTCATAATTATTGATAGGGATGGGCGATAGTGGCCACATTGAATCCCTACGCCAAAACAATAGTGCATTCACTTCTTCGTGCATTCAACCCTAATGGAATCCAATACACAACACTATTTATGGATCTCATAACCTTTCGTACTTTGACTTATTTTTAACCAAATAGTATACTGATGTGAAACATTACTGCCACCTTCAGAAGTATTTTCTATATCCGTATTTTTTAAAAAGTCTAAAATCAAAAAAAGTTCTGGTTTCAAATTTGATTTATTTTTCGCCTCCCTAGAGGATTTGGATTTTCCAAATCAATGCAATAATTTATAAATAATTACGTGCGTTCTAACGCTCAACGAAAATTTTCAAATAGTTTCACTAATTCTGTATAAAAAAAGTTTTGTCTTAAAGTTCGATTAATCTTTTGTCTTCCTCGAGGTTTTGTGCTGCACGAATCCGGAACGTTCGTCGCAGTCCTAAAATTGCATCGTCGCTATTCTAATAATTTTTCGCCACACATCGTTTCGGTTTAACGACCGGGGAGACGCTCCATAAAAAACGCAGTCACCTAGATATCTGTGCGGCTGCTCGTATCCGGTAGAGCGAGGACGTTCTCGCGTGTACCGGCTCTCTGCACTTCGCGAACTTGAAAACGGTGCTGTACGAATTTCGAGTAGTCGGGGGAAAAAAAAAAAAAAAAAAAAAAAAGAACACGAGATTCAAAGGCATCTCGAACCTAACGAGGGCATAATCGGTGGCGAGGCTGTAAAAGAGAAGATGATAGGAGAGCGGAGGAGGAAGACGCGGTGTGCGCATCGCAGAAGACGTTGCCGTCCGAGCCACGCTCCTCGGAGAATCAAATTGCTGACCCAAATTAATCTAGACTGTGCTAACTATTTATGTGCCCGCGTGGCGTGTCGCCACAGTTATTTTTTTAACGTCCGCACATACGTATAAATATTTTTTTTAAATATGCTTATAAAAATGCACGTGATTATCACGGCCACCGAATTGCACAGTGGCGAGACGCTTCCGTTCGATTGATAAACGGAAGGACGAATTTCTTCGTCCTTTGGATAAGTTACACAGTTATTGGATAATGATCGGGTATCTTACCCAATTGTTGGTATTTTTACTTTAATCAGTTGAAGGCATTTACAAAGTTCAAAAAGAAAACATTTTTTCTAAGGTTTTTGGATAAGTTACACAGTTTTGGATAGTAATCGGGTAACTTACCCAATTATTGGAACTCTAAGGAATGCTGTACTATTAACAACACACAAAACATGTTTATTAACATGTTCAATTATTATTAGGTAATATAAACAACATAAAACATGAACAACAAATAAACAAACAAACACAGTTGAATTCGCAGTTATATCTCTACACTGATATAGTGTGGACTTGAAGTTCGCATCGTTGCAACGCAACGAAATTTCTTTTCTATTTTTTTCATTTCCTTAAATCTATTATTTGGCGAAATATTTTTTTTCAGATAAAAATTCTATATTACCACAAAAAACATTTGTATAATTATTAAAGTATTTTAATAAAGAGTACAGTGAAAAATAAATTGAAGAAATTAAGAGAATTAAAAAAATAATGATTTTCGTTGGGTCGCAACGTTGCGAACTTCAACCCTCATGATACAGTAGGATTCAGGTACTCCCAGACAAATTTCTAACCGGCAAAATATATATATATACACGCGCCTATTACGAATCTAAAAGTGAAACTGGATTAGTTCATACATATAAAACGTATCTCATACGTGCAACCCGTTGTCGATTGAAGTACGAGAGCTACAGAGACAGGATAGTCTTATTCTTGTCTTGAAGCCAGAAACTTGTGTGGCAATGAGTACGACGTATATATTGGGTTTAGCGTGAGCCTATCTTCGCTCACGCATGCACACGAGCACTTTGAAAAAAAAAAACAAACACACGCATACAGGCGTGCAAGAATAACGAATAATTTGTGTTACTGTTGTGTTCTATAAGCTCGTATAATAGCACGACAATGACGAGGGCACTGGACGTTGGCACATTGACGCTATTATTCAATCCACCGTTGCCAGTCCATTGCTCCCCCGACTCTCAACAACTTTACTCGTAATGTACCGACACGCTTACACACACGTGCACTACGTTATTATTATACGACTACGATGATTTCATCTATCGTCCTCGCGATCCGTTCGAGAGGGCGAGAGACGATTGAGTGAATCATTAACGCGAGTGACACCCGTGCTTTTTAGTCAGTCAACGATGTATTTACTCCTGCCGGAGAGACACGCATACATACGTCTGTTTTTCACTACATCTTTGCTATCGTACATGGTAATTACAAAGTACAGTTGGCTTTTGTTTAACGGTTCGAGAGCCGTCCGGAGAGCAACGGGTGCAAGGCAAACAGTTAAAAATATACGGTAACGACCCAACGTGACGTTTCCATTCGTATCACGAAACGAAGTACGCTTAAAAGGACACGTCGAAGACTAGTGATACACTAGTACGAAAGAAATAGTCGAAATTTTTAAATCGCAATTTCTCAAGATCGAAATATTTTTTATCGTGAAATTCAAGCATCTATTTCTGTCTCTATGAATTCTACGAAGACTGATGCTCGATGTTTCGTCGTAAACTCAATCGACGCCGAGCAAAACGGATTTTGAAAATTTATTAGGTTACGTCGACGTTCGTCATGCCCTTAATCCTAGAACGGTAACTTCGGCTAATGAAAACACCCAACGAGAGTAAATGAAAAAATCATCGAAGAGTCGAATTTTCAATTGGAGCGACGAGTCAAAACGAAAGTGGTCGTACCCGATAATTCGTCCTTTTTTCTCAATTATCTCAAACGTCACGTCTATTCGATTGGACGTATGTAGAGCATAGCTCCGGAACCCGAGCACCGTGAGCCTTCGATGATAAAGTCCGTGGCGATGCTTGGCTGAGCTTTCGTTTTACAGATGGTCGCTCATTACCGAGTCATTAGCTCGAGCGATATACCTGCAGGAAAAATGACGGTAACACCGGAACGACTACTTCGCATCTATAGCTAGTCTCGAAAGAGACTCCGAGAGACCGGAGTAACTATATTTCCTTTTGTATATCCTTCGCTCCTTTCGTTGATTCTCCATTCGAGCGTAATCGCGTGTTCAAAATACACACGCGCCCGGAGATACTAAATGGCACGACTCGTGGAGCGCAAAATGCACTATTTTCCCCCGTAGGAATGAACAAACTCGAGTGACTCGATTACGCCTGATACTTCGTAGCGTGTATCTCGAAAACTCATTTTTTCTTTTCAAATGTGGTCAATTAGGTTGGTCGGTCCGTCGAAGATTTTCCCGAACTCTATCGGCATTTTTGGGGTTTCTTGGAATAACTGGACATAAAGTTCTTCCGAAAAATCTAACTTTATAACGTAACTTTGAAACGTGATAAAATACTATACCTCACTATACCTATCACTATATGTTATATATTCTTATATTATCAGGTGTAGAAAAAAAAATCCACAATTTTTCCAATAGATGGCTTTGGTTATATCTGTATCTCACGTCGTACAAGTCCGATCAGGTCATACCAGATCGAGTTAGAAATACGAGATTTCGTAGTAAACAAACTTTTGCGACAGTTTTGTGATTGGTTGCTTCCAGAAAATAATGGATTTCTTTTTACTAAACCTAATACAATAATACCTATATATTAATCTCAATTATCCAAAACGTCAAAATTATACATAAAAAATGGTTCAAATATTAGTTATTTTTCTGCACTCGTCAATCTTCAACGCTGTAGCGTTCAATTATAATCGCGAATCGATATAATCGAAGGTTACATCGAGAATGCCAGAAAAGGTCGGAAAGGAAAGAAAGGAGGGAACGGGGGGGGGGGGGGGGGGGGGGGGGGGGGGGGGGGGGGGGAGGGGTGGGGGGGGAGGGGGGGAGAACGTTAGCCTCTCGTATATCCCAGATGTATATACCATTAGTCGTATAGTTGCTGGTTGGTGGGAGTCGAGAGGTACGTACGCGGAAAGAAGGAGAAAAGATGAGAGAAAACTCGCAAGGCCAGCGCCGGGTCATTGCCGTTATACGAACGACCGTACTCGCTTAACGCCCGTTCTACCGTAGTGAGCTTTGTTAACGCGAAAGTGATTTCGGGGATTTGAGACTTCGAGGACCGTCCTCGAAATAGCCACTCCTCTGATAGGAAATACGGGCAAGATGGTTTTGCGATCGTGCGATTAGCATGCGAATATGTCGCGAATAAAATAACATAGCTGAAGCTCCCACGGATATTTTCGAGTAATGGGGTATTGATGGAGAGAGAGAGAGAGAAATCGTAATGACAAGTAAATGCAAATAATAAACCATAAGAAGCGAAAAAACCATGAAACAAAGGAAAGAGAAACAAAAGGATATCAAATAATAGGGATTATAAAAATGGAAGATAAAAAACAAAAATACTAACCTAAAATAAGCTAAACTAAATACACTAAATTCAATTATTTATTTACATATGTAATTACTTGTATCAATTGTGTCTATGTATATATACACACGCAATTGACACGAGTAATTACATATGTAAATAAATAATTAAATAAATTACGTATATATATATAAAATGAATCGTTTTCCGATATATAAACATTATAATAAAGTGAATGATAAGAGAAAATGATAATACGCTCGGAGGAGCCCGCATTATGTGCGCAAAAGAAACTCGTCCGTTGCTCGGCGAGTTTGCGCGTGAAACGGCGCGAGCCGTGCGCACATTTATCTCTCGCTCGTGGTGGAAGGTGCGCGATATACCGCGAGAGAGAAAGAAGAAAAAAGCCCTGAACGGGTAGAAAGACAAAGAGACGATTTTTGCTCTCGTATTATCCGCGAGAAAGGCGTAGGTGTACCCTCTCTGACCAGTCCACGGTTTACTTTCCTTCGTCTTTTACGGCTATATTTCTCACAGTATCCCCCCTCTATCCTCTCCTCCCAGACTCGACTCTTTTTCTCGTCCTTTTTCGAATCGCCGAATCGTACTAAGCCGCCCGATCAATTTTCCTGGCTGACACATTTTTTTTTCAAAAACTCGACGAAGGGTCAGGCGACGTCGTGAATTTTTTTTTTTACATTTTTTGAGAATTGGAGCAACTCGAATTGAAGGATTTTTTAACGTTGGGCCAAAAAATCACAAATATAAAGTAAAGTCGTTATCACAACGATACGAAAATGCCAGTCGAACTTTAAACCTCTTTTTTATTTTCGAAATTATATTTTTCCAAATACGAGGGGTTTCAGTTAAAATTTAGTTTATTCATGCGAAAAGGTGTTAAATTAGCGATGAGCTGTTAAAAATTGATTGAATTATTAATAATGCGTTTGTCCATTTTTGTATACACAGTTTTATCTCATCTACGTTCTAATAAACGTTTAACTGATTTCTCAATAATCTTATTTGAAAATATTTTTGTTTTTTAACATCCTTGATTCTCAGCTCGTCACAATCGTCTAACCCCTTAATGTTGACAAGTTTTATTTTTCGTCGTTCTCTCGACATGTTTTCGAAAATTCCCATACTACGATTTCTTATTTATTGTCATTGTTGTTGTTGGTGCGGATTTTAATATTTATTCGTTTGGGTCTTTCAATAAAAACGTAACATCGACTTTATATGGCCACCGGTTTCTCTTTCTTTTCACGCACGTATCCTTTTACGCGCTACGAGTCTTCGTTTCGTTTTTTGTCGGATGTTGGCGCGCAAGGCCAACGGTCGAACAGTGAGCAGGACACGGGATTGTTACGTATACGAGAAACGAGGATTTCGAAGCCGCGGTGATCCGGTTGATGTTAGCAATCGCCACATCCGGAATCTTTTCACCACTCGATCGAATATTTTTGTTAAATTCATTCCTTGAAAATTCAACTGTTGAACGAGCTTGACGAAATATAATTATTTTTTTAATTTTCTATTACTTTTTCATTGTATCATCATCAAAAAACTTAAATAATTATACAAATCTTTATCGTGATAACCTAGAATAAAAAAATATGAAAAAAAAAATATTTCGCTAAATAATGGATCAAAGGAAATAGAAAAATGAGAAAAGAAATTTCGTTTAAAGTTTCGTTCAAAAAGTTTACTTTCGGATCCTCCACTTTCGTTTAGTTAATAAAGAAAAAAAATATATATATATATATATAAATTCAACGCAGCGCGTCGCTTTTGATTAACCAAACCCAAACAATGAACTACGATTCACCCTCGGCCATTTCAGAAATAAAGAGGGTGCGCACACTTACCCACTGCGCACGAATACCGCCGATGACTCCGAGCGACCATCACGTACGAATAGGACCGCCGTCTGCACAAAATGTTTCGTGGAAGAGAAAAATAATGGTGAAGACAAGGAGACCGACGATACGACCACCGGAAGAGCATCATTTCATAGCTCGCAATAGCATCACGAAGGCGCTCGTGGCGTTTCCTTTTTTACGAAACTTGTAACGTGCACAAAGAGACCGGACTCGATTCTTCGAAGATTTGCTCCTTGTTGCTTTCTCGCTCTGTCTATCCCCCCCCGTTCTCTTTTTCTCGCTCTCCCGATCTTTTTCCTTTCTCTCTTTGTCCGGGCTTTAGAATCGGGGATAAACCACCTGTCGGCTTCGCCGAGATAATATTTCTAGATTTTGCGATACACCCAGCATCAGCTTGCCGTTTTGTCTTCAATAAATCCACGAGTATGCCCAACGAAACCTCAAAGTGCCCAAAATAATGCGTACCCAAACCCAAACAAACCCAAACCAACCCCAAAGTTCCCAAATTAAGGCGTACTACCAATCCCTATCAAAATTCCGACTTCGTCGTCCAGATACCTTCTCGAAAAAAAAAACCATTGAGCACCGAGGTGATTAAAAAAAAAAAGGATTTTCGATCGAAACCCATTGTAGAACGTTTCGAAGCATTTGTCCGAAAAGTATATTTCGCGTTGGGCTGACGGTGCTCGCCGTTACGCGGTTTTTATGTACGGGCACAGCCTACTCGCGCAATGGCTCGCAGCATCCTCCCTTATCCCCCCCCCCCCCCCCCTCTCTCTTTCTCTCTCTCCTCGCTGCTTTCACCCAAGTGCATCTCTCTTGAAAACCATTCTCGAGTACGTGCTTACGTGTGCAAACGAGAGGGGCATGTACACGAGCAGGTACAGATCGAAGGTGAAAATATACGGCGCACAGTCCTGAGGAATAATTTTATGTGCTGCTTTTCGTATGTATATATATTTGTGTATCGGCTTTTTCGCGTCTGTATATAGATATGGATTTGTACGAGCATAAGAGCGATATTTATAGATAAGAAAGAGGTGAGAGTCGAATCTCGTAATTCATATTATCGTGTATGCATTATACAAGTGATCCAAGATGGATATATACGTACAGGTAAAACCGAGCGTTTATGTAACGAAAGCTCTTCGATCTTATACGCGATTCGGTCGCCCATTCTCTCTCTCTCTTTCGCTTTTTTTTATTTTTTTCCTTCTTTTTGTTTGGTTTTGTTCTTTTGACGAGCTCTCGGCCGCAACTCGACGCGTACGTCCGCGTATAATCTTCGCTCTGTGGTCGCTCCGATACCAACTCTCGGTTGCGCACACACTGCGTCCTACCTAGAATAAAGTCTAGTTTTATGATGGAATATCCCGAGAGCCTACGAACTCGGGTTTTACTCGTGAGTGTGTACGCGTCCACGAAGCGTTTCTACGCTCGACGCGTAGAGACGTTGCGGTATATCCATCCGTGTTCGATGGGCGAAGTACACGTTTGGGTTCGACTCGATACGGCCCTCGATCTCTGCGATATTCACTGGCTTCCCTGATCGAGGGGATCCGCTGAGTTTGGGCTTAGGGCATCGTCTCGGTGTGAGATTTTCAAAAAAACATTTTTTTTGCATTATGGTATAGTATTTTTCATTTTTCGTAAAAAAATAGGAAGATTTAAAAAAAATAGCTTCCATAGCGGAATACAGAATGACGTTAAAAATGTTCTCTCAGAATTGTAAATAGATATCTTGAAAACTCTTTGAGAGTGGACGTCGTTTTGAAAAACACAATACCGAAAAAAAACGCGCCACGATTGAAAATTGTATCAATTACATTCATCGTTTCGTTTCGTTTCCCATTACGTGAAATCATTTCGTATTCGATATTCTCACTGAGGATGCATCTCGTGTTTAGTCGATTCAAGCAAATAATTCATCTCGCCGAATAAAACGAGAAATGCGAACAAAACGAGGAAAATTAATCAAAGTGCAGTACGGTTGGGAAATATCTGGTTATCTCTCGGTTCGGTGTTTGCCAAATTCACGATTGCGAGGGCATGTACATCCACCGATTGCGAGGGAATAATTGCCCTCGTGTCTTGTATATATGGGCGAAGGTACGCCTCGCGAGTTTCGTATGCGCTTATCGAAATTCATTCGCGGTGCATAATTGGCGCTCGCGCCGACCACCGCGGTTCCTCCTCGTCGTTCGAGCGAAAGTTACGCCACTTTCGACGAATTAATTGGAATTGTCCTCGGTTATGAAAAACCACGAGGCGAAACTAATGCAAGAACGCATCGTTGGACTCGGGTGCTCGTACGTTCACCGCGCGTCAGCCAATCTTTTCCTCACAATTAGACAATCATCTTTCATTATTGTTATCATTATTACATATAGATATTTTTTGGTGAAGGTTCTTTTTCGTGCAAACGTAGCGCGATGTATCGCAACAATTCATTAATTAAAGCATCGTGCTTTCTCGATAATCTTCTTCCTCAACACTTTGGCAACTCGGGGAAAATGCGCTACAATCATAATTCCAAGATTGGAAAGTAGAGCCCGCGAAACGCTGATTTTTTTTTTCTTTATTTTTTTTCTATACTTTGCGCACTCCGATATTTTTTCCTAGGTTCTTTTTCCTCATTTTGCGCTTTCACTCAACAGCTCTAGAAAAGGACCGAGGCGAGAAGAGTCCTTGCAAAATTTGCCAAGTTTTTATATCGCTTCGATGAACTGACGGTGGTTTGGGCAACTTTTGGTAATTTTTCTACGAACGGAAAGAAATGAACAAAATAAAAGGAAAGAAAGAATTTTATTGCACTCGAACGATGCGGGACGTACGATCACCAGTTATCAATTTTTGCAAATAAATTCCTCAACTTTCACGATAAATCGAAAAATATCGAAAAGCCTTTTCGTAACAGGCGCCAACTACCTAGAGTTTTGCCAATTTTGGATTTTCGAAAATGTCTCTTTTCCCAGTCTAACCTAAAAAATGCAACGAAAATACACGTATGAATCGACGTTTCGAGATTCGAGGCTTAGGAAAACGTGATTCGTGACTAGCTTCATCGAAGGATTCATCCAGTGTGCCGAGGATCAAGGAAAGATACACCGTTGAGACAAAAGAAGACAAACCCTTGACAATTCCACGAGCGTTAACATTCTCATGTTTCCGCGTGTTTGATCGGTCGATGGTACTTGGCGTACGAGACTCGAGGCGTCAAGTGGAAATGTTCTTCGGGAGATCGGGGTTTTACGAAGCACCGAGGTGAGACACGAGACAGCCAAACAAATATCGTTGGAGTCCGTCGTTTAAAAAACATTATTTAAATGCGCACAAACGCGTAGAAACGTACATGAGAGCGAGGAGAAAACTGGCAAGATAAAAGACGTCGTCCGGGTCGATGAGGGTTTCGAGTTGGGTCCTTCCGTCGGTCACCGAGCGATTCGTGAACAGCGAGAGGAAAGACCGAGAAGGAAAGATCGCGTACGTTAGATTTACGTAAAGTACGGCTCGTTAGATACGGCATACGCACGGTGCGTGTCTCCTACCCGTAACACCCGTCCAACATTTATCCCCGTGTTTCCCATCTTCCCGTCTGTCTGTACGCTCGCTCAGAGTACTACATCGCGGACGTAACACGCATAAGCGCAGCATGCTTTTTAAGCACGCACGCGCGCTCTCGTATTTTATTATATCCAGCACGAGAGAAGGAAAAAACGAGCGTCCTCGTGGAGAATCTTCGCGCGTAAGAATACCCCGAGAGTCTCCCCCACGATGCTTCTTGCCACGGGCAAAGTTGGAGCTAATACGAACCACCCTTGTCCAATTGAGATGTCCCATGGAAGTTGACGTTTTCATCTTTGGAATCCCCCGGACTTTCTTTCTTCCTATTCACCCAATTTCCTCCGGCAAATTTCAGCTACGAAAATCGTGTAGTTTGGGTTTGTTTGGGTTCATTTTTAAGCTTCTTTTTTAACGGACGGGACGTCGTTCGATTCTTAGAAATCAAACCAGGGGTCCAAAATTACCACGAAATTAGCTGTTCCACCGTGATAACCGGCGGGAAACTCACGTGTTCCGGGAGCGTGCACACTCGACAACCGTCCCGAGAGGTCTTTCCATTCTCGATTCTTGATCTCGGAAGGATGATGAGTGGAAAAAAACGGTGTTTCCAGTACGGTAATCACGCGCGAGACCGGTTCTTCTTTTTTTGCTGTTTCGATCGCTTCGATAGTTGAATAAAAGTGTTTGATTCGCCGTATCGGTCTCGACGGTTTTCCTCTCTGTGGGGTGATCGTAAATACGAACGGTGATTCTGATTTTCCCAGATTTTCAAGAGGAAAAAAAAATAGAGAAATGTCAATCATACTACAATCTCACGACCGGGGTTTTCTTGGTTTCCAAGATGAACGAGACACCTGTATGCAGCTTGGTCCTAAAAACACGTATCGCGAACTCACTACGGATACCTGCGAGGACATTGGGGCTCGTAGACCGGATGGTTGGGAAGGTTCGAATGGGATCGAAGCTTCGGATCCAGCTTACCGGTATGACCGTGTGTACGAGTACAAAGGTAAACAGGAATACGGTCGAGGAAGGTAGGCGAGTGTTATCCGGTGATGGAAGGTACTTGGGTAGCGAGAGAGAGAGTTGCTTCGCGAGACGTCCGGTGTGGACGGGCGTTCGTCACGCGAACTCGCGTATCGGAAGCTTTTGCAGCTGTTGAGGTTAGTATACGTTTCGAACGCGAGGTTTCTCCACGGATGGGGACTTTGGCTATGATCGCCCGAGCCACGTCAAGAACGACGCCATACGTTCTCTGTCTTGCGGTCGTTACAACTCTGCCACTCTCGCATTAGCATACGAAAAGTACGAAGAGGCAAAAAAAAAAGATAATGTTTCTTGGAATATAATTCCTGTCATTAGGGTGTTTCGCGCGGGGGATTCAGCGCTCGCCGTTTACAGCGAGGGAAGAAGGGAGAAGTCAAGGGCATCCGGCAAAAGTGGATATGCTAAACTGCGCGTACGTGGATCGCGAAACGGCGCGTAACAGCTGAGCAAAGTACTGAAACAACACAAAAAAAAAATAGCCGTTTGGCCTTGAGTCGGTAGCACCACCCTCGGTGTCTGGAACCAGGTTCAAAGCGGAAGTTCAGGCAGGGCTGAGGCTCGCTTTAATGTTCCGTAACTGCAGACTGCCGTTTCTTTATCAGACAATGGATCAGCCATATCGGCCGCGGTGTATATCACCGATAGAACAGCTTCTGATCGTCCGATACGGTTGAGACGTTGATGAATCCATCCAATCCGATCACAAAGCTGGCAACCTTCCCCGATGCAAATTCCAACCGTGATACGACAACGTCGACAGGATAAATGCTCGTAAAACTGTAAATATCCGTTTTATCGTGATTCGACCGGAAAGCCCCTCGAGCCCGCAGGATTTCCTCCGTTGGATCAACGAATATCTCTACGTCGCTCCAATGAGCCCACCCTTGTTTTTTTCAACGTCAATTCGGTGATTACACCTTCCGTAAATTCCCAAAGAGCTTCCCTTCAGCGAATGACCCCACGGGAACCGGAAACGCCGCCGCTTCCTCCCTCGTACTCGGCATGTCTGTTATCACTAAACAGGTTTCATGCCCCTCTATTTGGAATCGATTCACTTGACCCGAGGAAACTCATCGGGCTGTTGAACCTTTCGTCACGCCGACTCGTTTCGAGCGGATGTTCGCGGACGTAGCCAAAGTCAAAGTTTCCTAGGGCAACGGAACGATGCCGCGTTCGAAACGGAATAATTATTTTATGCTGATCCTCCTTATCTCGTGTACAGACTAATGACTCACTATATTTCTACTCTCGCAACATGCCTAAAACTCAAATTTCAAGTGGATCTAAAATGCCGAAGGATTTGTTTATTTATAAAACAACAAACGCATCAAGTGTCCATTTTATTAGCTGGTGGATGAACGAGTGAATTTTCGAACGCCGAGCGTAAAACGATCTCGCGTTCCAAACGGTGCGAGAACCGAGTACGGATTGTCGAGGAAAGATCTTCAAAGTTGCCATTCTTTCCGTGCACCTCGACTTGTCTCTGAGGGACTATGGTCGGTCCGTAGAGAGCGAGAGAGAGAGAGAGAAAGCGACAGAGAGGAAATTGAGGATGGTGCGCGTGCGTTCACTACGGGTGTGCTCGTGAATAGGACTTAATTGAACAACGAGTGCCTGTTACGTCCTATCCCCTGTCCAGAGGAATACGAGCTGCTGGGATAAAGGGTCACGTACCATAAATTCTCACAGGGCTCCATCAAAGTTCCGTTGTAACCCGGAGATCGTCATTTTTATGCCCTTTGTTTCACGACCAAAGCCAAGCTTTCTTCACACTTTGCTAAATTTTCTATCGTATACCTCAATGGTTCATACGTATCTAAACAGTCATCCTCGTTCATCAAGAATCATTTTGAAAATTCATCTTTTTCTCAAAAATCCCCCGTAGCTTCCAAAATTTCACAAAATTATTCGGTCATACAAAACTGTTATCAATATAATCAATAGAACATTTTCCCTTTTTTTTTATTTCGGGCAAAGGAGGTCGAGTGGAGGTGAGAAATTGGAACCCAGAAGAGATATCAAGGTTAGGCCATTTGAATGAGAAAGAGGTGAAATTTGACAGGCAGAGACAGGTAAGAAACGACGTTCCTATATTTTCCTCAGAAAAATATATCAAAAACCGACGTGCTTTTTTGGACCCGAAATTTTGTCTAGATCGGATAACAGTAAATTTACTTGAAAATAGACGAACATTTTGATTAGCTGCCACGAATAATGAGTTAACAAAAATTAGATTCGTATATAGGCATTTTCTTCGGAGCGTGAAAATTGTTGGTCCTTGGCCAAATAAATATTGCATTAACGAGATATATATGTATATCGACGATATTACACTCGAAGCCATCGTACACAGCAATATATTTTCTCGCTGTAAATCTTGTCGCTGAGACGTGTGTAAGCTCGAGGAATCGGAGTTGTGAGAGAGACGAAGAAACAAAAAAACGTAAAATGAAGACGGAGAGAGAGAGAGAGAGAGAAAAAATGAAA